>NW_020716849.1:488739-501267 GCF_900518725.1 Notechis scutatus | reverse complement strand
CTGGAAATATCCTGGGCTCTGGGTGGCAAAGACGGCTGCTTCTCCTGCCTCTCCGCGTTTCCTTATTTGCATTCCTCGCACTTCCCCGTCTTCCTGCAATCAAGATTAAGTCACTTTCCGCTGTAAATATTTTGACTTGAGGAGCCCGTGTTCCCCTAACGCAGAATTCTCTCTTTCCATTGTTTTCCCCGAGTCTCTCTCTGGGCGGGTTTTGTCAGCCTCGGAAGGAGCTGCCCGTGAGGCTGCGGGCCCCTTTTGGGAGCTTGCTTTGGAAAAGAAGCGGCTTCAGGAAGGGGCCGCAGGGTGGAAAGGGCCACGTCCGGCCCCCGCAGAGCTGGCAGGAGGGGCGGCTGCCAGCGTGAACTGGGAGGCGGGAAGGAGGGCCCAGCGTGTCTTCCAGGCCCCTTTCCTTAGAAGGCGCTCGGCCCTCAGGAGCCGGGCGGGGAAGAGTGTCGTGCAAGGATTTCCATCTAGCATCAGCGTTGCAGCCTGTTGAGAAAGGCTGCCATGGCAACCCTCCCCTGGGCGGTCTCTAGCACAGCCTCCCCTGAACCCGTGGCCCTGTGGGCTGCAGGCGATGAGGGTTGGGTTCCTCGGCATCACCCGGAGGGTCCCTCGTGTTGCAGCTCCAAGGGAAGGAAGATGACCTGAGACCCAGGCCCAGCCTCGGCCAGAGGCCTTGGAGGCAGGGTCCAAGAGGGGAGGCCCCTCCCAAGGGACCGCAGGAGGCTTGGCCACGGGGGGGGGGGGGGGCCCAAGAGGAGGCTGTCCGGAGGTGACAAAGTTAGCCCAAAGGACTCCCTTGGTTGCTGTTTTTCTCCCTTTGGAAACGTTTTGCTTCTCATCCAAGGAGCTTCATCAGTTCTTGACGTTCTTGAACAGGAAGAGAAGCAAAACATTGGTCACCGCAACAGGATAGGGCAGCAGGAAGAAGAAGAGAGCCAAGCACGGGGGCAACAAGGCAAGCATGCAGAACATGCAGGATTCGATTGCGCCCACGGAGATTCTCAGCCCTCCGGTGGTCGTGGTGGTCTCAAAAGGCCTGTGGGGAGCATCATTTTCCCTCCGACAGCGGCTTTCGCAAGAGGCAACTGGACTCTCTTGGGGTTTTCTTTGAAAGCGTTTTGCTTCTCATCCAAGAAGCTTCTTCAGTTCTGAAGAGACGCCTTCCTTATCTATCTGTTGAAAGCCAGTCGAAGCCCCCAATTTATGCATTGACAAATGCAGCTTAGCCACCTGAGGCCACAAATCGTGTCGAATCATTCTCTCGGCCACCCCTTCTCAGGGAAAAAGAGAAAGGTGCCACAATTCTCGATCAATTCTAAATGCTTAGGATGCAAAGAAGAAGAGATCATCTAGTCCAGCCCTGAGTTGGTAATGTAGTCAGTCAGTGGTTCAGACTGCATTTGGCACTTTGGTCCACCTATGGAGTCCTCCCCATGGACCCGGGAGAGGCAGCTGCTATTCAAGGGTGATAAGGTGTCATTGCAGAACGTAGGCTGTTCCCAGTAAAATTGTCTTGTGCAATTGATGGGTGGAGGGTTGTGTCCATTGCCAGTGGTGTTTAAGTGGTGCACCCAAAGCACCCATCACTATTGCCCTTCCCTCTGCTTGCTTCTGCCACACTTGTTCTCTATTTACAGGCCTTTGTATGTTGTGATCTTCTCCAGTTCTTTCTCTTCTCTTCTGCTGTCTCCAGGTATGGCCCCGTCCACTATCCACACTTTTTTTGCCTTTCTTATCGTCGAGCGTTAAGTCCCGGGGTGTTACTTGGTGCCTGTCTCTCTGAATTCTAAAAGTCCCAGAGCCCTTTGGTTTCTTCAGTTTCTATTACTTTCTCTGATTGATGGTCCCACCAGTTCTCGCTTGCTGGAAAACGATATTTCTTGCAGATCTTCCAACGCGCCATTGTTGCTACTTTGTCAGGCCGCTGCTTGCAGTCAGCCTGGGTGATCTTGGAGCAGCTAAAACAGGTGATCCAATGTTTGCCCGGCTTCTTTGCAGAGCATGCCCTTGCTGTCTGTTGCTGTCGTTTCAATTCTGGCTCTGTATGCCTTTATTCTTAAGGCTTGGCCTCGTGCCGCCAGAATTTAGACCCTCAACCTCTTCCTTCTCTGTTCTTAGTTATTGCCAGGTCTTTTTAATGATGTGCTTGGACTGCTATTGTTTTTAATGTACCGGCCGTGTCTCTTTTTCTCCATTTGGTCTTTTTTATGGACTAGGTTGGTCTCCCTGGCGTTTAGTAAGCCTTTGCGGTGTGCTAACTTCGGTGCTTAGATGCTCTGTCCTTCTGCGTTTCGGCCCCTCTCATTTGGGGGGTGGGGGCGGCTTTGTCCTTTCCCAGGTAGAGGAGAGGTGCCCCGCCTGGGAACGAGAACCACTCACGGGTGATGCTGCCTTCCTCTGCCACCGATTCCCCCTGGTTTGCCTCTGCCCTGCTATTCCTGGCAAGGCTTCGGTAGACCCCGGCACTTCTTCCAATTCTGCTTCTGTGAATTCTCTCTTTTGTGTTATAAATCGGTGCTGATCTTGGCCTCTGTTTCTGGACATTGCTCTTTCCGGGACGGTTGCATAATTTTCAGATATCATTTTCTTGTTGGATTTGATTTGCAATAACAGGCCTTTTATTTCTTTGTTTCCGGTCTTTGTGTATTTGCAATGGGGAAACACTTTTCCTTCCAGCTGCCCTGCAGCAGCTGCCCAGGAGGCTCATCCAACAGGTCCCGAAACCCCTTTTCACCCGTCGCCCAGGAACTCCGGCACCCAGCAGGGTCTCTGTGGATCTGGGCGATGACCGATCTGGTTCGGGTTTCTGGAAAGGACAACGTCCACCATGTTGTTTGTGGGAGAAGCACTGGCTCCTCTGATGAGGCCTGTCCACTAGTGCAGAACTACCGAACAGCAGAGTTGGAAGGGACCTTGGAGGTCTTCTAGTCCAACCCGCAGCTCAAGCAGGTGACCCTCTGCCATTCTGGACAGGGGTCTGTCCTTAAAACACTTCCAATAATGGGGCACCCACAGCTCCTGGAGGCCAACCGGTTAATTGATCCGACTGAGCAAGGGTGAACTTCTGACAGAGCCTTCGTCTTGTCCAGAGCCCCCGAGCCCTCACTGAGGGCTGTGGATTCAAATTCATTTATGGTTAGAAATACCAATACTAATATATTTATTTAAGTAACAATATAATCATTTTTTAATTATTTCAGTTTAGGTAATTGCCCATGTCACATACGTGACTCTTGTTAGATTTCAATAAAATACTTGACAAGATTGAAATACAGAATTTAAAAATAACATACAAAGCAGTCGGCATCGTCCAATCAGCTATAAACACAGCCAGGAGACGGCGTTAAACCCTTCTCTTCTTCTCCCCTCTCTCCCCCCCCCCACCCTCTCTCTCTGGCTGTGGGGACTCCTGTTTCAATAGCACGAGCAAAACAGACTTTGCTGCTGTCCATTGTCGAAGAGCCCCTAACGTTAGGAGATTCTTGCTGATGTTCAACTAAAATCTGCCTTCTTATTACTGAAAGCCCCCCCCCCTTCCTTGTTCCCTGGAGTGGCAGAACAATTCTGCTCCGTCTTCTGTTTGACAGCCCTCCATCCCCTCAGAGACAGCGGTCCCGTCTTCTCATGGCCCCCTCCTCTGCCTCCTGCGCCCCCAACCTTCCCTCCTATGAATTCCCTTTCAGGGGACACACACACACACACACACACGGTTTCCTCCTGCTTGCCGTCCGCTGGACACCTTCCAGGTCCTCACTTTCCCTCCTTAAGACGGGACCCTCAAAACTGAGCACAGGGCTCTGTGGTGGCCTGATCAGTGCAGGCCAGAGGCGCCTTCTCTTGACCGGGACGATATCTCTGCAGTTAAGGATTGTTGCGCCTGATTTCTTATTTCTTTTTTTTGGGGGGGGGAGGCTAAAAGTGTTGACTCACCTTCAGCATTTCACCTACCTGAGACAGCTGGATCCCCTTCTGTTGTTCAGCTGACTCAAGGCCTCTCCCTCCCATTCTGGATGTGGGACTTCGATCCTTCCTGGCCCCCCTTCCACTCCCTCGTTCTCCCTGCCCGCTGCTCCAGTCGGTCGGGAATGACCCGAATCTTGATTTACGCTCTGTTTCCACCCTCCCCCATCATTGTGTCTTTCACAAATTTGCTATCCATATTTTCTGCCCCCTCATCGGAGTCATTTAACCATCTGTTGGTCACACGGAGCCCAAAATGGAGCCCCGCCAAGCACCCTCCCATATTCCTTGTTGGCTCCATGCGGAGTTCTTGACACGTTCTTGTGGGGTGCCAGCAGCCAACCAGCTCTGTGTCTGTTTAATGGCGGCGTTAAACGGTATCTGGCAATGGATGGAAACCAATCAAGGAGAGGAGCAAGCTAGACCTAAGGAGAAACTGCCTGATAGTGAGAAGGATTTGCCTTCAGACATTGTGGGTGCTCCATCACTGGAGGTCTTCAAGAAGAGACTGTCCAGAATGGCATAGGGTCTCCTGCTTGATCGGGCGCTAGACTAGAAGACCTCCAAGGTCCCTCCCAACTCTGTAATTCTCTTATCTAGACCACATTTTGTTACCTTCTTATTAGGATCTCATGGAAGACCCTGTTGCTCTCCACCACATTCCCTGATCCAACTAAACATGTTAAAAAATCACATCTTGACAAATCACCCTGATGTCTGCCAAGTGGTTTCTCAAAGAACAAACACTCAGTTGAGTCCAAAGAAAAGCAGAGCTCTGAAATTAGTCCAGCTAGTAACCAAAGAGGAAATAAGTCCTCAATAATCATTTCGAAAGTGTGAAAAATGAAATCTACCTTTCTCTGCAGGCAGCCATAATTTATGCCTCGGAAAGGCTGACCCTGCCAAGAAAATGGCTGCGGGGCAGATAGATTTGCTTAAAATAATGCGAAGGAGTGAAAATAAGATGACATTTAAAAATATAACTTCCCTTGGCATTAAAATGCATCCTCCTTGCATTTATCTTCCCTCCTGCTCAAAAGAATCCCTCTCCTTCCACCTAGATAATTGCTCCTTCTGAGGTTCAGGTGGATTGGCAGGAAAGGCTCCCTGGAAACGGTGTGGCTGTGACGAGCGAACCCACCCAAGGAATCCGAGCAGCCGTTGCTTCAAGAGGGCAGGAGGACCCGGGGGGGGGGGCCAAGGGTGCCAGAGAAGACCCATCCCAAGGCATCCGTGGAACAGACCGGTGGCATCTTAATGATGGAGGAAGGTCTTTCCGGCTTACCCAGAAAGCAGGCGGCATCTGGTCTGCATCTCTAAGGCGGTCACCTTCTCCCTCGTCTACTGCAAGGCCTTCCACAACATGGGAATTTCCGGCAGAGTCCCAGGCGGGAAGAAAAGGAGGGCATCTCTTTGTCAGGCAAGGAGGCAGAGCTGGGTCTGGGGGCTGTGTTTGAAGGCCATAGGCAGCCCACAAAGGGCCCCCAAAACGTCCGTGGTTTTGGGCCAAATTGTAATGTATTATTTGGGCAAAAAAAGAAAACAGATGACAACCTGGCCAGAAAATGAGTGCTTAGCTTGACTTAATTCCTGATGTTTCTTGGCCCCCTCCCGGTCTTCTAGCCAGCCTGTGGGAACCTGGCCGCTGGCACTGCCCGCTTGGGGCAAAGAAGCAGAGCCCTGGTAGAGGTAGAGAGGACGGAATCGTCCACCACCCCTTGAATGACCAGCATAGCCACAGGGCATTCAGACAGCAGCGGGAAGAGGGAAGGGCCTGGATGAAGACCCCCGACAGCTGGCCTTCCTAAGCCCTGTGCCCCATCGCTGGAAAGGTTTTGCCTCCCCAGAGCCTCTTTGTTTACTGCTTCTCCCCAAAAGAGTCACTCTGAGCAGGACCTGGTCCAAGATTCAGGGTCCAGTGCAAGAAGTCCAGGCAGTTCAAGTGAATACAGGTTTAGTCTACAAGAATCTGAACTACCAACGCTCAAAGCAAATTGGCGACTGATAAGAACCGACGGAATTCAAGGTGGGCTGGACTTAGATCTCTTGTGGGCGCAAAGAGTCTTGAGACTGATGACACATTTGACCCCTCTAGTCATCCTGGCCATCTCCATCCAGCAGGCTAGAGGTAGGGGGCCAGGGGGCCTTTGGGGAACGGGGGGGGGGGAGGTTCAGAGACGGGCACTGGCAAGCTTGCAACTCCCCAACCCAACTGAATGGGGGCTGCAATGTGGCACCTGTGGCAAATGGATAAAGAAGTCTTGGGAATGTGCTGCAGGCCTAAATGTGTGTGGTGGGACAATCTTGCCACAATCTTGCCCATGTGTTGCTTCCCTTTCTGTCACCTTCTCAGGTAGCTGTGAAGCCCTGAGGCCAGAGGCACACTGGCGATGCATGGAGGCCAAAGTCGTAGGGCTCTCCAGCCTTGGCCACTTTAAGGCTTGTGGACTTCATTTTGGCTGCGGAATTCTGGGAGTTGAAGTCCACAGGTCTTAAAGCGGCCAAGTTTGGAGAGCCCTGTGCTCGAGGACACACCTGCGCTGCTGCCTTGCTGTGGACCAGAAACGACAACGCTTCCTGGTCGCTGGGCTGGGATCAGCTGAGTCCCCAGACCTCCTGGAGGCGAAGGCTTTTGGGGAGGCTCTGGTGGCAGGGCGTCATTTCCAGTGGGGGGGGGGCGGGGGGGGGGAACAGTGCCATCCTGCTGCTTTTGCTTTTGGCCAATCACAGATTTGGAAGAACCCCTCCCTCTGTGGAGGTTGGTGTCCCCCAAGTGAAGACGAGGCCCTTGCAAATCTAGGCATCCTTCTGTTCCTCCCGAGGGTGGGAAGATTTGGGGAGGAGACCTGCAGAGGTCCTTTGGAGCTGCCCTCCGGATGTTCTGGCCGCTACGTCCCTGGGAGTTTTCAGAAGAGAGGCTGGAGGGACACCTGTCTGAAGTGGCACAGGGTCTCCTCCTTCCCAGCTCTGTTCTGGTTGACTGACGGCTCTCGTCACTAAGTTGGCCCCATTTGGCTCGGTTTCCCAACCGGTGTCCAGGAGTCTTTTGTTCTCTGGGAACTGAGTATCTGCACGAGGGTCAAAGTTCAGCCCTAAGAAAGATCTGAAGATCTCTCTGAAGAAGCAGGCGGGTGGCTGAGGGGCGCTTTTGGGGGGGGGGGGTGCTGCTTTGAGAAAATCAGCCGGCTGCTCTTGACCCACTTAGGGCCCTCTTGCTGTAATCCGGAGTGCTCAGAAGCTGAAGCGAGCGTAGAAGGCAGCGGCCAAACTGCCACCCGGCGTGTGTGTTTTGTTGACTAGGTGATGCTGCTCTCCGCTCCGTTGTCTTGCTCTCTGTGACTCACGTCTTAGTCACCTTCCCTTTGGAGCCCTGTAACGTGCCGTGCATGGGGCTGCCCTTGAGGAGGCTGGCCCTGAACGTGGGCAGTGCTTGGCACCACTCGCTGCAGCCACGTAATGCTGCCATTCCACACGCTGCACCGGCTTCTGGGTACTAATCGAGGCGTTGGTCTTCAAAAGAGAACCAGGGCTAGGAAGTCCGTGGAGCTGCCTTTCTCCCACCAGGTGTACCGTGGAGGGTGTACTCTGGGACCCCTCTGATAACCATGGTCCCCTGTGGGACCCAGGAGCCCTGCCTGCCCTGCAGAACAGCCCCCCCACCCCACCGCACCCCCAGAGGCACGGATGCCTGACCCTGTGAACCTTCCATCGGCCCCAGAAGCCCTCCAGTCTCTCCTGGTTTTGCCTAGGAGTTAGGCCGGCCCAGTTGTTGCTGGTGTGGTTTACCTTGGACATTGTGGGTTACCCGTTTGTTGGGTTTCTAGTCTTAAGATGCCACCTGGTCACTGGGAGTTGTGAGATAAGTGGCCGTGTGAATTACTGGCATAAATAAAAGATTTCCCTAGATGAAGGGATTCCACCTCTTACGGCCGTTGGAGTGCAGCCCGTTAGCACACGACTGTGTCATGGTATTAATAGCCCAGCACGCTGCATGCGTTCCTGTTTCTGCCACTTTCCTTTCGTTGTTGCGTTGTGACCCCAAACAATGTCAGCTTCTTGAGATATTTTGGCGAGAGAGGTGGGGAGGCCCACTGGACCTGTCGATCAGCCCATCAGTCAAGGAACTTGTTCTTGGGAAGCCATCACCCCTTTTGCGTTGCCCGTCGTGGGAGACGTGTTCCCTTCGGAGCCCGACAGCCGAAATGCCCTTCGATTTTATGCTCTTTGATGCCTGAACATTTTGAGCGTGTCCAGTTGGAACTTACAACACGCACACGCACACTTCTATCCACATCCGTATCTACCGGCATCCGTATACTTCTGTGTGTTGTGCAGGATTTGGTGAGGGCTTTGCAGGAGACCCAGATTAGAACTCGCCTGGTTCTGTGCCAGCCAGAGTTGAGAAGGCAGAAAGGATTTGGGTGCTGCCCTCACTTGGGCCCATCCCCACACCCACCCTCATCCTTCAGGAGCTCCACTTCATATCGGGGGAGGGGGAGGAGAGGGCCCGGAAGGGGGGCGAATGCATTTGGCTGACCTTCATGGGTCTCACTCAGCAAGTAAGGAGGATAAAGGGACTTTGTGGGTTCCTTACTCTCAGTCAGTTAGCAGGTGCCCTGAAAGGATAAAGGGGAGCCCTGCTACCTGGGGGAACTGGGGGCTCCCCTGATGACCAGGGCATGCAGGTAGGGCCTCCTAGGGCCCCCATCCTTGGAGGGAAAAGGGCAGCACCCAAGGAACCGTTAGTGCTCCCAGTGGGGTATCCGGGAGGGGGAAACATGGACAAAGCAGCTGCTTGGAGTTGGAACTTGGACCCCGGCCTTGGTGGTGGAAAAGAGTAGGTTCCTTTAGAGGAGGGGGGCCAAGGAGGTTGAGGCGTGGAGGGTCTGCAGGAATTCAGCCAAAGCAAACAGCCCACCTCTGCTTCAGGATGCTTCCAAAACACGACTTATTTGTCTAACGGATGCAGGTGCGGTTTGGTTGATTCTATGACCAGCACGAGTGTGTGTGTGTCTGTGTGTGTGTGTGTTCTCTCCCTTGACCAGCATCCCCCATTTCTGTGCCTTTTCTCAACAGCCGCATTCTGGGCAATGGGAAGCTCTGCCCACCAGTGCCGCCTGCCCAGGCAGGGAGGGGCTCGGCCCTCGGCTGCTCAGTAGCCTCCTGGAAGAGAGCGCGAGAACCGGGCTGGCCTCGGATTATGCCCGTTAGCGGAAGAGAGGATCGCCTCTGTGTCAGAAAACTCGGCTGCTTGGAGACTCTTCCTGGCTGGGCAGCTGCCCCAGAAGCTGCCTTGCCAGCTCTTTGGGGAGATGAAGAAGCTCCCCCTGGGCCAGAAGCAGCCCCCCCTGCTCCCCTTAATGGAGATGGAAGGAGCCTCCTTTGCTTGCCAGCTCCAGCGGAAGGCCCCCAGCGTGGGCTTCTCTGCCAGCCCGGAGAAGAAGGGCGGCTGCAGGGAGGCAGGTCAAGATGAGGCCGAGGAGGGCCATCCATCCCAGGGTGGGTGTGCCAAGGCCTCCCCCAGGAGGGAGCCCCAGGGGCCGGTCTCAGAGGGCCCCGGGGAGCCTGGCAAGAACCCCGCAGTGCCGGTAGCTGCCAAGGAGGAGGAGCCTCTTCTCCTGAGCAAGCCCACCTACCCTGCCAGGAAGAGGGACCGCTCTGCCGACGTCATTGATTACATTGTGAAAGAGCTGCAAGGGATAAGCCGCATTCAGACCGAGATCGCGGAACTTCAGCAGCACCTGTCCTTGATCAAGGGGTCGGTGGATGAAGTGTCCAGCTGCGTGGACTCCGTCTTGAGCGAGATCGAGGGCCTGCAGAGCAGCGGCGGGACCACCACCAAAAACCCCGCCATGCTGAGAGGCCCAGGGGCCTTGGTTGGGGCCTCCACCAAGGAGCCAGTGCTGTACTTTTATGGCCTCCCTGAGCAGGAGGGGGAGAACACCAAGGAAATCGTCTGCCGCTTCCTGTCCGAGTATCATTGCTTCAACGGCCTCCAGCGCAGCAAGAACATCAAGGAGGCTTACAGGTCGGGGGTGTCCACAGGGGTCCCATTCGCACCTCGCCCCGCTGTGGTGAAACTCGCCACGGCCGAGCACCGAGACTTCATCCTCCAGAAGTCCATCCTCTTGAAGGACGCAGGAATCACCATTGCTGAGCAGAACTGCCCAGTGAGTCTCGGAGGGCAGCTGGGCGTGTTGCCATCCCCTGGCCTGAGACCCCAGCCCTGGGACTTCCCCAACCCCCAGGGAGAAGCGGGGAGGAGGGGTGGGGGTGGCCAGCTCCGGAAGGATTCCTGCCAGGCTCAGCGCGAGAAGCCCAGCCGCGAGAACCTCCCGCTCCGCCTGGGCGAGAGGGCCGGCTTGCCACAAAAGTCCCCTTTAGCCAAGAAGAGCAGTTTAATTTCTGAACTTGAGGAGAAGGTGGGCAGGGTCGTACAGATCATCAGCAGCAACGAGCAGACTTTGCACAAAAACCACTCTTCCGCCTGCATCTCCGAAGCCCCCCAAAAGCTGCTGGAGGTCTCGAAAAACCACATGGGGAAGTCCTGGCCTTTGGGGGAACTCTTAAACCTCAGGGGCTTGGAGGCTGCTCCGGAGAAAGGAAGGGGCCGCGGCTCAGAGGCTGGGAGTGTAGCGGCCAAGGACCCCCCCTCCCCCTCGCCCCTCACAGGTGTGGCCAAAGCAGGAGGGCCGATTCCAGGGGCGAGGGAGACCGACTGTGGGGCTGCTACTCCTGAGGGTCTCAGTGCTGAGCAGGACAACCTGGAGGAGGAGGAGGCAGCCCCCGTGGACATGATCCTGCCGGGCTGTGAGGCCGCCGTGCCCAAGTTAACGGGCAGCAGCGAAATGCTCAAGGACCTGATTGAGATCAACCTGAATGATCAGGATCCCACAGATCACGTCTTCCGGGATGTCTTGGAGAACTCCCAGTTCTTCCTCCAGCATTCGCAGGACAGCGTTGACCTGGTGGACATGAGCTTCTACACCAACAAGCTGGGGAAGGCGCTCAGCCACTTCCGGTCCGCCCTGCAGGTGGTCTTCCACAAGTTGGAGACGGCCGACTCGGAGGTCGTCCTTGGAGGGGAGCCCGGCCTCCCCGTGGCAAGTGAGCCGGAGTCAGAGGCGCACACCAGCCTGGAGACGGTTGCCGAGAGCCCGCCCAGCCTGTCTTTGGAGAGCCACGTCAACACGGCCAGGAGCAGCGCCAGTGGAGGCTCCCCACAGGGGCCCCTCCCGAGCCCCGAGCCCCCTGCCCTCCCTGCGGGGGCCCCCGGGGGCTGTGTGGAGCAGCCCTTCTCTGCTGAGCCTCCCCAGCCGGCGGAGCCTGCAGGGCAGAGGCCCCTCAGCCTGGAGAAGGTGTGTGCAGAGACCATTTACTTGAACAAATGCATCAACAACTTCAAAAATGTCCTGCGGGAGAAAAGGCAGATGCGCCGGAGGGGCTTGAAGGAGCTGGCCCAGGAGCCCAGCTGGACTTCAGCCGAGGAGACGCCTGCAGGTACAGGGCCCCCTTTGAGGCCTCCCCTCCCCCAAAGCTTTCCCGCTCCCTAGTGGCAGCCTGGCAGGTTGGTAGGAGTTGCCCACAACCACCAAGGCAACTTTGAAGGCAAATGCCCAAACCCAGAGCGGTCTCTCCGAGGGAGCTGCGGGCCCCTTTCTCTGGCTCTGGGCCAGCCCGTGGCGGGTGAGGAAGGAGCCTCTGCAGCCCCATCCCAGGGCCCGGCCTGAGAGGCGGGGGGAGCTGCCTGCTGTGGGCTGGTTGGGGAAACCCCTTTGGGGTGCCTGGAAAGCCTGAAGAGCCGCCAGGGACGGGGAGGAGGCTGGGACCTGGAGCCCGACTGGCCTGGTCTTCCTGGGTGGATGCCTTGCTTGGCAGTCTTGGGAGGAAGTGGGTGTTCCAAGTGCCCCCCCCCCGTTGCTTATTCCCCTGATGAACAGGGGAGTCTGGCCGCCAGGATGGCACAAAAGGGGCCTGGAAAGGAGCCGGTTGGGTTACCACTTTTGGGGGGAAAGGCTGTGCTGGACCCATTGCAGGCCTCAGAGACTGGGGTGGAGTGTGTGTGTGTGCATGTGTGTGCGTGCGTGTGCATGCGTGTGTGCGCGCTGCCCTTGAAAGGCAGGGAGAGAGGCCAGGAAGAGGCCCTGGACTCTCTGCCCAGCAGGGAAGGGTTGCAGGGCCTTCCCAGGGACCTTAAAGTACCTGCCAGAAGGAGAGGTTTGTGCCAAGGCGTTTCTTCGAGCGACCGGGGGGGGGGGGGGGTACGCTGGCCGGGGGAGGGGGGCAGCCTCAGCAGCTATTGGAAGCCCCTGGGTCTCCCACCCTCATTGCCTTGTGGCTGGGGGACAAGCACAGGGTCGCCCACCCTCCCATCCTTCCACCTTGAAAGAGGGAAATCTAGGAGTCTGGGCGTCCCCCCCCCCTTGACGTGGGCAGAGGTGGTCGCTGTGGAAACCCCGCAGGAGCCCAAGAGCTGCCGGACCTCTGGCTCAGGAGGGCCGCGCTGGGTCTGTGCCTGACCCGGGAGGGCTTCCGGTGGCCTCCCTCGCTTCCCCAAAGGCC
>NW_020716849.1:431774-446054 GCF_900518725.1 Notechis scutatus | reverse complement strand
CGCACGGGGGGAAGGCGGCCGAGAGCGGGGCGAGGGTCTCTCCGCAGCAGAGCTCGGGGCGCCCCGCACCGCCTTCCGCCAGCACCGGCCCTGCCCGCACTTCGTTCCGGCCCGGCGACCGAGGAAGCGAAGCGAAAGCCCTTTCCTATCGACAGGAAGCAGGGAAACCTCCGGCCCGCCGCGTCCCCACCCCGAGCGGGCGGAGGGGCGGAGGAGAGCCGTGGGCGCCGGAGAAGCGGCTGCCAAGGAGGCGACAAGCCGGGCCGAGCTCTGCCCGCGCCGCCCCGCACTGAGCCGAAGGGAGCGGAGCGCGGGAAGGCGGTGCCTGGACGGGGCACAAGCACCGACGACGGTAAGCGACCCTGGACCCGCGGCGGCCGGACTGCCCGGAGGAGTTGGGGGGCTCCGAGAGGCTTCCCCGGAGGAGCCGCTGCCCTCGCCAACGGGGCGCCCGCGGGTCCGTCGGGAAGCCCGCCCCGGGGTCCTGCGGGGGCTGAGGCGGGGCAGGTCGAGGGTCCGGGGGGCATCCGGAGCGCCGCTTCGCCTTTTCCTGCGGGGCCCCTCCGGCCCTCGCCTGGGGAGAAGCCGGGCGGGGGGAGGGAGGGGCCGTCGTGGGCGCTTCTGCCGCCCCCCGAGACGGGAGCGGGGCGGAGCGCGGGCCTCTCTCCTGCATAGGCCGGGCTCCGGGCGGGCGCGCTCCGGGACTGCCGTCGGGCAGCAGCAGTTCTTGGTTCGTCTCCCTAGGCCGGAGCCCCCGGGCCGCCCGCGCCCCTCTCCCGCCGCGCGGCTTGGCTGGGCTGACGAGGGCGCCGGCCGCTTCCTCTCTCGTCCCCGGAGAATCCGGCCTTGGCGAGCCCGCGCAGCCTGAACGGAGTTGCCAGCTCGACGGCCGGACCCGCCGGGCTCCCCCGCCGCCCTCTCCCCCCGCCCCCTTGGCCTGTCGGTGCGGATCGCGGGGAACTTTCCGGGAGTTCAGAGTGGCCCGAAGGCCGGACGGGGCGCCCCCCGGCGGCCCCCCCGGGGCCCCCCCCCCCAACCCCGCCCCCCCGGGGCCGCCCCCCCCCCCCCCCCGCCTGTTGCGGCTCCTGCTGTGATTGGGAGAGGATCTCGCCCCCGCCGCCGCTTGGCTTCCCAGCCTGGCTTCCCCGCCAGGACCAGCCGCTCCTCCCGCCCGAGGCTGCGGAGAGCCGCTGCGCTTCCATCTATGGAGCGGCGCTGGGCAGCCTTGCGAAAGCGGCCCACGTGTCTCTCGGTCCCGGGTGCTGCGCAGACGACCAGGGAGTCCCGCCGGCCAGCACCGCAGGGCTCCTCTGGCCAGAGCGGGATGTGCGGCTGATCCCGGCCTGGGGAGGGATTGGGCTGTGCGGAGCGCTTGCCCGGGGCGTGAGCCAGTGGCCCCCTTGCCCAAGACCAAAGGGGAAGCGGAGGGCAGCCAGGCTGCGGTGGGGGGGGGGGGGGGGGGGGCGCGGCCCCCCCCGCCCCCCAGCCCCCCCCCCGCTGGCGCCACGGGCCTTCGGGCCAAGGGGCCCCGCCGGTGGTGGCGTTGCTGCCCCCCCCCCACGTGCTGGTTCCCACCCCCCACCCACCCACCCCCCGAACACGGCAGGGGCCAAAGCGATGGCCGGAGGGTTCCTGCTGCTTTCCCGGTGCTCGTTGCTGTCCCGCCTGCATTTGCCAGTCCCTGCAGATGGTGGCATCCCCCCAGGCTAAAGGCAACGGGCTGGTGAGGCCCTGGAGAGGCCAACTGGAGGATGCCAGGCTGATTCCCAAGCACTGGTAACTTGCCGGCGGGGCCAGGGGAGGGGGGAGGGGGGAGAGCCTCTGCGGGCCTTTCAGGAGGAGCCCCCCTCCTCCTGCCAAGGGATGGTCTCAGCAGTTGTGTATCACACTTTCTAACTATCACTGGGAATCAAACCCCCATTCCTGGTCTCATTTCAGTGCCCGAAGTGCCCTTCAGTGCCTGATGCTCTTTAGTAGCCTCCACCTTCCACCCCCCCCAAAGTTTGGCCCATGGAGTGGAGGCTGCTTTTGGACTTGAGTTCAAAGTTTCTTTTTGCCCTAAAGTTCTGGGAGCCTGTTTTGTTTTAATTCTGTAGGAATGACTGAAACTGGTGAATAGTACTTATTTTCTTCTTGGGCAAAATGAAAGGAGATCAAAATAAGCGGGATAGAATTTCTTCACGTGTGGGATAAGACAAACATAATTAAAAGGGGTATAATGCTTTATATCTTAAAAGCTCTACCTCTTTTTATTCCTTGTTACTGATTTGTGTGAATTTATACAGTGTTCTTAAAGCTTCTAGCAGAAACGTTCTTCAGAATCTCATATGGAAATTACAGCTATCAATTGTCAAAGGAGGATCCCATTTTCCATCGTTTCAGGCACAACCCTGGGCATTTATTTTTAGCACTGTTTTTTTTGGGGGGGGGTTTAGAAAATCAAGTGTTTACTGCAGCTGATGGGTCAGGGTCTAGGGCTGGCCCTTCTGCTCTGAAAGCTTTTACATTATACAGTAACACTTGTCTAACAATGCCTGATAGATGGGGGGGCAGGGGGGGCAAGGGGTAAGCAGCTCTTTACAAAAGTTTGCATAGAACTTAAAGCCGTGTCCAAAGTGGTTCCTGGCATGTCCTTTGCCAGCATCTGACCCCTGGGGTCCAGGAGGGATCCATTCAGACTCCGAAGCTCACCTGGATTTCTAGAACATGTTGAAGGAAGGCGATGAAATTGAAATTAACTATTTATGTGACCTTGGGGACAACCAGCTCATATGTCCCGTTCTTGTAAAACAGTGTGAGGGTGCTTTAAAGGCTGTAAAATTAGTTACATTTGATCTTAAAGTGAGTTTAATACAAAGAATGTGGATAGACAGACAGATAGATGGACAGGTGAGGGTGGGGGAGCCCCTCAGAGAGTCTTTGAGGAAGATCCGTTGCGCTCTGCCCTGACGCGCTTGAGGTTGAGTCAAAGTGAACTGATCCGGCCTGACCTCACCCTCGGTTTCTATGCTCTTTCTGATGGGGCTTGAAATCCTCCAGTTTGTTAACAGCATTTGAAATCAATGTCAGCTGAGGTTGGACATGACCTCCTGCAGCCCCTTCCTCGGTCTTTGGACGTAGGAGGACATCTAGAATTGTAGGCTTTATGGGTGTGGCAAGTGGCCGAGGAAATTGTCCAACCTGCATTGGATTTTCAGTGGGAGTTGTGGAGGCACATCGTGTGCCATCGATGCAGTTGTCTCCAGAGGGCAGGACAAAGTGTGGTGGTGCGTTATGTGAAGAGGTTGCCCTTGAAACCCCTGGGCCAGGGGATGGCCAGGCTGGATGGTCTCAGGGACCACGTTCCACTCCAGGACTCCACGAGATTCTGTTGGTTAGGAAGATTTAAAAAGGCATGTTAGTATATTGGCAAAGTAAAAAAAAAAGTTGTTTTTGTGGGAGAAATGCCTCTGAAGATTCTCGGCTCTCTGGGTCATGTTTGCTCCTGCTTTTCCAAAAGGCATCTGGATTTTCGGGGGGGGGGGGTTCCCCCTTGAACTAAACTAAGTAGCTTCTTGGATTGGGAAGCAAAATGTTTTCAAGGAAAAAAATTAAGTTGTAGGCGAAATATTTTCCAGTACTTTTAAAATACTGGTGAGAGGTCACATTATTAATATTGTCACACATATATTTTCCCTGTCAATTTGCACGGACACCGCCCTCCCAAATCTTTAAACAGGTTTTGCGGTCAGGGATGTGTGGGGAGCAGGAGGGAAGGAGCCTGGCCAGAGAAGAAAAGGCATTTTCTTTCTCAACTGCCAGATAATAGGCTGTATCTGTTTTTAAGGGTCGTATGTTGCTGGTTTGAGATGGGTTTAGAGAAAGGGAAGACAGAGCATTTCTGGGCCTCCCATTTTTATTAAGCAATTCATGATTGCTGGGCACTGGTGGGCCAGAGCGGCAGAGGGGCCAGGCCAGGGATGGGAGGCGGGAGGTCAGGAAGGGCAGCTTAATCAGGGGTGGGATTCAAAGTTTTTAACAACCGGTTCTGTGGGCGTGGCTTAGTTGGTGGGCGTGGCTTGGTGGTCATGTGACTGGGTGGACATGGCTTGGTGGTCATGTGACTGGCTGGGCGTGGCCAACTCAACATCACTCACATCGAGGTACGCATCTCCTTGCCTGGCCTCTCGTGACTGTGGGGATGCTGCAACAGTCATAAGTGTGAAAAATGGTCATAAGTCACTTTTTTCAGTGCCATGGTAACTTTGAATGGTCACTCCACACAAGCAAAGTACCAGCAAAGGAGGGGAAAAAACTCCAGAGAAGTTCCAGAGACAGGAAATCTAGTCCTGCCAAGAATGTAATAAGGCTTAACGGAGAGGCAGTTTCTGTAAGCAACACCAGAATGTTTCCTTCCTGCCTTCCTTACAGGATTAGGCCAGTAATTTCTTCCAACAACCGGTTCTCCGAACTGCTTAGACTGTTAACAACCGGTTCTAGCGAATAGGTGAGAACCTGTAGAATCCCACCCCCGAGCTTAATGCACCCCAACTGTTCATGGGCTGCCCCTCACTCTGCCCCAAAGAGACTTTTCTTGCCCCCCCCCTCCGTGATTCCTTTTCCCCAGTGCTGCCGGGAGGAAGGGATTTTCAGGGTACCTGGTGGGTGGGTGTGCCAGCGGGGGGGGGGGCTTGGAGGAAGTGGGGTGGCAGGAGCAGCAGCCATGGGCTTGAGGGCTGCATGGGCAGATGGTCACCTCTTGGCCCAGAAAGACGCTCCTGCGCCCGCTGCTGGCCAGTGGGGCTGGACTGGCACCTGGGAGAGGAAACCCTCCCCCTCTTCCCACCTGCAGTAGGCAGGCCAGGTAGCCCCCCCCCCCACTCTCGAGCGGCCCCAGTGCAAGCCACCTGCTCCACACAGGCCTGGCCAGGTGGTGGCAGACAGGCAGCCGCGTAATCGGACCTGCCAGGTGACCCGTGTCTGCTTCCCTCCTCCAGCGGGAACAGAGGACTCACGGGGAGTGTCCCTTCCTCTCTGGCCCAGGAGCTGAGCCTGCGCTGCCGGGGGCTGCTGGCAAGATGCCCCTCTTCGTGCCCTCCGCGGACAGGAAGGCCTCCAAGGGTGAGTGAAGAGAGCTGCCCTCCTCCCCAGGATCCCCTTTGCTGCCTTTGCTTTCTGGGGGTTGGGGGTGGGCTGGGTGCCTGGAAACCCCCCCCCCACACACACACACCCCTAGCAGGAGGGCTGAGGGTGTGTGGAGACGCAGAGTGAAAGAGAGAGACATGGCCACGTGGTGAGTGGGCTGAGACCAGCAGGCGATGCTTTCCCACACCAACTCCTGCAAAACAAGCATGGGAAACAGAGGGTGTGGCTGTGTGTGTTTGTGTGTGTGTAAAATGCAGAATAAAAGAGTTGGAAGGGACCTTGTAGGTCATCTAGTCCAACCCACCCACCCCCATGCCCAAGCAGAAGACCCTACTCTATTTCTGACAGGTGGCAGTCCAGTCTCTTCTTGAAAGCCTTCAGTGATGAAGCTCCCACAACTTCCGAGGGCAACTTCTCTGGATTGCTCTCATTGTCAGAAAATTCCTCCTTATTTCCAGGTTGAATCTCTCCTTGTTCAGTTTCCATCCATTGTTCCTTGTCTGGCCTTCAGGTGCCTTGGAGAATAGCTTGAACCCCCTTCCTCCTCTCTGGGGCAGCCCCTCAAACATTGGAAGGCTGCTCTCCTGTCTCCCCTGGTCCTTCTCTTCACTAGACTAGCCAGGCCCAGTTCCTGCAACCGTCCATCGTATGTTTTAGCCTCCAGTCCCCTCATCATCCTGGTTGCTCTTCTCTGCCCTCTTTCTAGAGTCTCAACATCTTTTTTATAATGTGGTGACCAAAACTGGATGCAGGACTCTAGGTGTGGCCTTACTAAGGCTTTATAGAGTGGCATTAGTACCTCCCTTGATCTTGATTGTATCCCTCTGTTAATACAAGTTAGGATTGCATTGGCTTTTTTGGCAGCTGCTGCACACGGCTGGCTCCTATTTAGCTGGTTGTCCACTAAGACTCCAAGATCCCTCTCCCAGTTCCTGCTATTGAGCCTGGTTTCACCCAGTCTAGATGTGTCCTTTTGTTTTTTCTTGCCTAAGTGGAGGACTTTATTTTCCTCTACACTGAATTTCATGTTGTTAGATATGGCCCAGGGTTCTAGTCTGTCAAGATCCAACTGGATCTTGAGCCTACCTTCTTGGGTGTTAGCTGTTCCTGCCAGCTTAGTATCATCTGCAAATTTGGTAAGTTCCCCTTCTATTCCCTCGTCTAAGTCATGAAGAGTCCTGGGCCTAAGATGGAGCCTTGTGGCACCCAACTGCTTACTTCCCTCCATGTAGATGTAATACATTAAGGGTTACTCATGAGTACGGTGTGGGTGTGTGTGTATGTGCAGAGTATTTCTCTTTCTATGAAAGCATCACAACATCGCCCTGGACTTCGCCTTCTCCATCCAGGCTGTGGGAGGATGCTCAGGCCCTCTTTCAGGGGAAATTCCCTGGGGTCTTCCACTGTCCCTCCTCCGCAGAGGCTCAGCCAGGCCCTTCCCCTGGGCGTCATGCGCATAGGTGAAAGCCGGGGGTGGGGGGGTCATGGGCCACTGGTAGGCCAGCAAGGCAAGGCCTGGGAGAGCTTGCAGGACCTGCTGAGGAAGCCCCACAGAGCAGGGGGAGAGCAGGGCGAGGCCCTCGTGGCTCCCAGGTTCACTTGCTCCACGCTGCCAGTGCGGCCAGAGGGCGGCCCCCCTTTGCTCGCATGGACAGCCCCCACCTGCCAGGGGCCCTGATTGCACCGGGCCAAACCCTGAGTGGCCACTCCGAGTTCCTTCCTTCTGCCTCTGCTCAGAGTCACCAGATGATCCAGCTCCCCTGGCTGCTGTTCTGGTCAAATGTCCAGGGGAGCAGAACAATCCCCTTGGGGCCAGATGCCCCGACTCCTCCTCATTGTCCTTCCTTGCAGGACTGGTGTGAAGGCCTCCCAGAGGGAGGGGTGGGGTCAGCCTGGCCGCCTCTGCGGCTAGATTGGACAAGCAGGAACTGGGGAGCCCCCGTCCTGCTCCTGCGTTCCCTGGAGAGGCTTCTTTTCCGGAGAGGCCGACGCCCGCAAAGCAGGAGCCGAGGGCCCAAGGGGAAGCCGCCCCACCACTGCTGGCTCCTGAGCTGCTTCCGAAGCAGGAGCTCCTGCCCTGGCCCCCTTCCTGGGCTCTGCAGGGGGGGACAGCAAGGGGAACAGGGGATCAGAGCCTCAGGCCTGCCCTCCCTTGCGGTGGCCGCTGAGCCACTCGGAATTTCGGAAGCCACGTGTGGCCAATCACATTCTTGGCATCCACAGCTGTAGCTTCAACGGGCAGGTAAATCCTTCTTTGAGGCACAGCCGTTCCTTGCCCCCAGATCAGCCCCCTACAAATGCCAGGGAAGGGGGGGGTCTGGCAGTTCCTCCTCCTCCTCGGCCAGTCCTGCAGGGGGAGGGGGGGTCCTACCATGCTGGGGGGCTGGGTGGGCATCACCTCCATTGATCAGGTCTGCAGGGGGTCTTGCCTCAAGAGTCCCCACCCCACAAAAGCATTTTTTGGGGGGTGAGGTTTTATTTCTTTGTTTTTGCAAACCTCCATCAAAGTGCAGGAGGCACAACTAGGAAGTTGGATTGGTACATGAAGAGTTTCCTGTCAGACCATGAGGTGATGCACTGAAAATAGATGGGGGAAACCGCTCCCACCGCCCCCAGCTCTTGAGGCAGCTGGGGGGACTGGACCCCAGTGGGGGCGGAGTTCTCCGTCTTGCGGGAAATAAGACCCCCCCCCTGTGAATCAACGGTTTGTGAGGCACAAGGACACGGCCACGGAGGGGCTGAACCATTTCGGTGCCAGCTGCATGCAAAGGGCACCAGGGCCAATGCCTGGAAAGTCTCTTTGGGCGCCAAGGTGAGGGCCCAAATTTCCGGACTGCAGCCAGCCCCCCCCCCCCTGCTCCTTCTGCATCAGGGATTCGGCTCCTTGTCCGGCCGTGTCGGAGGGAGCCAGGAAAGGGGCAGCGTTGTTTGAGTCACGCCTTGCTTTGTCCAGGGCAGCCTTGAAGGCCGGCAGAGAGGAAGTGGTGGTCACAAGAGATTCAGGACCACATAAGCCCTGGTGCACAGCAGCCCCCCCACCCCCACCCCCCCAGGGATCCATTGCTGGCATTCCTGACTGATCCTAGATTTCTCAGGCTCCCGAGACAAAACGGGCCGCGTGTCCCACTTTGGGGTTTAGCTGCTGCACCTAAGCAGCAGAAACGGACTGTGGTGGGCCAGGGCTCTTCCCAGGTGGGCTATTCGTTTTGGGACCCCGCCCTGCTTTCTGAAAGGGGCACCTGGGAGCCGGTCCAACCCCTGGAGGTGGCTGAAAAGTGGGAGAGCCCAACAGCCGTGGAAGCAGATTTCTTTGTGGACTAAAGCACAGGTGGAAATCCCGGCTAGTGTGGCCACTGATCGGAAGGCCTTTGCCCCCTCCCTTGGGGGCCCTGGGGGCCCGGTGTGCCTGCCGCCCTCCGTCTCCCGGCTGAGCTTCCTCTCCCTCCAACTGTCACCAACCGACTCGGATTCTCCACAGCATTCCGGCCCCTCCCCTCGCAGACCCTGGCTGCTCCCCTGGCCCCCCGAGTGTGGGTGAAGCACCCATCCCCCCACCCACTCTGGGCCGAACCATGCGGTCCCCCCACCCGAGGCCTCCACTGCCTGGGGCACCGGCAGCAGGCTGGGCATGACCTCTCCGGTGGGTGCCAGGCCGAGAATCCAGAGCGTGGCCCCAGGAAGCGGTGAGCGAAGAGGGGAGGCAGCGGGCAAGGGAGGAAAGGCCCCACCTGAGCCTTCATTGGTCTGGAAGAGGGAGGGGCCCCAGCATGGAGGGAGGAGGCTGCTGCTCTGCCCTTCCTAGATTGACTCTGTGCCAAAAGGGGCTGGGGGTCAGCAAATAGGAATCTAGGGCCCCAGCTCCATTTGTGCCATGGGGAGGGAGGGCAGACGCCATCTTGGACCCACCTCGCTGGGGGTCCCTGGGAGAGACGGTGCCTATGGTCCTCACCCAGAAGGGCACCCTTCAAGGCTGGGCAGAGACCCCTGGAAGAGACCCCTGGAGCAGCTTTCAGTGCAGCTCCGACCCTCAAGGCCTTTGGAAGCCAAGACATTGGGGGGGGGCTCCCTGCTTCCCCTCTGGCCACCACAGGCATCTGCCTTCCTCCCAAAGGGTTCTTGGCCCAAACAACAATCCGTTGTGTGGTTTCCCACACTTGGAGTCAATCCAAGGGCTGCGGGCTTCCTGCTTGCCCCCCCCCCGCCCCCCAGCACCAGCCAAAGCAGCCAGTCGGTTTCCTGCTTTTCTTTTGCAAAGGATGAGCCCAGCCAAGGACTCTCCCTGGAGGCAGGCGGAGGGGCCAGGAGGGGCCCCATTTGGAAAACCCCACTTGCTCCTTGCCCCCCCCCCCCCCCCCCCCCCCCCACGTGCGGGAGCCCCCCCCCCCCCCCCCCCCGAAAGCCCCCTGGGCGTTTCCTGCCCTCTTGAACCCTGGGCTCTTGTGAGGGGCAGGCCAGGAAGTGCTTGGGTCTTGCTCTGAGGCTGGTCCCCATTCAGGGCGGATTCCTCCCTCCCCACTCGGGATCTCTTTGCAGGAATGCAGGGGAGGGAGGGGTCTTCCTGCTGCAGGAGGGAAGGAATTGGGGGGGGGGCAGGAAGACGTTTCTGCACCCACCGCCTGGAGGGGGAACCCAGGAGGGGGCTCCCTGCCCTCTGCAGTGCTGGGGGGGCGGCGGGTGGGGGGCAGGTGGGAGAACCCTGCTCAGCTGCTTCTCCTGGAGAACCTGGGATCACCCTAATTTCCACTCTGTACCAAAATGCTTGTCTGGTCCTGGGGGCTTCTTGGGGTCTCCTGCCCTGGAGGAGCTGATGGGGAGATGTGTGGCATGGTGGGGACTGCCAGGGGTAGCTCTTTCTGCAGGCGGTGCAGGCCTCTGAGCGCACAGGCCAGAGGTGGTCTGGAAGGGCGGAAGGGCGTCGCTTAGTGGAAGCTGAAGAGACCCCGTTCTGCTTCTGGGGCCCAGGGCCTGGTGGAGGGGCCACAGGGGCTGCTGAAACTGGACTCAGGAGGGCCCCTGGACCAGCATGGGGACTGCTGATGTTTTAGAGAAGTGTGCCTCTGAGTGTGCCAATACTGTGTTTTCCCGTGTTGTTGATCTAGACGAGGCTTACAGTGGAGGGCGATGCCCTTGCAAAACCTGACTAATGATTGACCGCTCCATAGAGAGCGGCCTTGATCCCCTGGAGGTCAGTGGGATCCCATCCTGGACATTGTGGTAGTAAAAATGCCTGGATCCTTTTTTTCTCCCACCAGCATGCTTTGTGAACCCCTGCAGAAAGTGGGAGGGCTGCCTCCTCTGGTGGTTTTGTAATTATTGCACAACTTCAACTCATGGCCGGCTGAGGAATTCTGGGAGTGGAAGTCCACCAGTCATACAGTTGCCAAGGTTAGAAGCGCCTGACCTGGAAGATGTGGTCCAGAGCAACGACAGAGTTGTGGGCACTAGGGAACAACCAGAGGACTGGAAAAGAGCTGATGTGGTTCCCATCTTCAAAAAAAAGGGGGAGGAGGGGGAAACCGATCCAAGAAACTACAGATCAGTCAGCCTAACCTCAATACCTGGGAAAATAGTGGAAAAAATAACTTTAAAAAACAGATCTGTGAGCATCAAGAAACAAATAAGGTTATAACTGGTAGCCAGCACAGGTTTATTAAAAACAAATCATGGCAAACCAATCTTATTTCATTCTTCAACAAAGTGACTAAATTAGTAAACCAGAAAAATGCTGTGGACGTAATATAGTTAGACTTCAGCAAGGCATTCGACAAAGTAGACCACAACCTACTTCTTGGTAAGCTAGAAAAAAGTGGGATAGACAGCATAACCATCGGATGGATTTGTAACTGGCTGACCAACCATACTCAACGAGTAGTCCTTAATGGGTCTAAGTCTGCATGGAGGGAAGTAAGCAGTGGGGTTCCATCTTAGGCCCAGGACTCTTCCATATCTTCATAAACGACTTAGATGAGGGAATAGAAGGGGATCTTAACACATATCCAGATGATACTAAGCTGGCAGGAATAGCCAACACCCAAAGAAGATAGGCTCAAGATCCAGGTGGATCTTGACAGACTGGAACCCTGGGCCCTATCTAACAACATGAAATTCAATACAGAGAAAAGTAAAGTCCTCCACTTAGGCAAGAAAACCCAAAGGACACATCTAGACTGGGTGAAACCAGGCTCAATAGCAGGAACTGGGAGAGGGATCTTGGAGTCTTGGTGGCCAAAAGGGTGCAGTGGCAGCCAAAAAAGTTGATGCAATCCTAAATTGCATTAACAAAGGTATACAATCAAGATCAAGGCAGGCACTAATACCACTCTATAAAGCCCTAGTAAGGTCACACCTGGAGTACTGCATCCAGTTTTGGTCACCACACTATAAAAAAGAGGTTGAGATTCTAGAAAGAGGGCAGAGAAGAGCAACCAGGATGATGAGGGGACTGGAGGCTAAAACATACAACGAACGGTTGCAGGAACTGGGCCTGGATAGTCTAGGGAGGAGAAGGACCAGGGGAGACAGGAGAGCAGTCTTCCAGTATTTGAGGGGCTGCCACAGAGAGGAGGTGGTCAAGCTGTTTTCCAAAGCACCTGAACACCAGACAAGGATGGAAACTAATCAAGGAGAGATTCAACCTAGAAATTTTCTGTCAGTGAGAATCCACCAATGGAACGGAAGTGGCCTTCGGAAGTTGTGGGAGTTTTGTCACTGGAGGCTTTCAGGAAGAGACAGGGCTGCCATCTGTCAGAAATGGTGTAGGGTCTCCTGCTAGGGCGGGGGGGGGGGTTGGATTGGATGACCTACAAGGTCCCTTCCAACTCTGTTAATCTTGTTAAATGGAAGAGTGGCTGGACTTCTTATTTAGAGGCTCAGCTCTCCCACAGGCCTCCGTGCTATTTTGGGGACTCTTACAAGCAGCACCATAATAATTCCTTTCTGCTTCCTTTGGGGCACTAAGAAAGGCCGGGCCCCGAGAGCGCAGTTTGCACGGGGAGGAGCTCTTCCTGGCCGTCCTGGGACCAGGATGGATCGGGGTTCTGCTCTCCCGCTGGCAGCTGCTGCTGCTGCTCCTACCTGGGTGAGTGAGGCAGGGCGGTCCGGAAAGCAAACAATGCCTCAACCTGGAGGTGACTTCAAAGGCAGCCTTATGAGAAACCGCCCTGGTTTCTTGTCCTGCCCTCTGGTGCTTTGGGAAACAAGTCGACCTCTTTGTGGCACCCTCAAATACTGGAAGACTGCTCTCAGTCCCTAGCCAAATGCAAATTCTGCAACAGTTCTTCCTGTGTTTCTTTCCAGGCAATTAATCCTCTTAGTTGCTCTTCTTTGCATTTTTTCCAAAGTCTTGACATCTTTTTTGTAATGTGGTACCAAAATTGGATGCAGTATTCCAGATGGGGCCTTACTAAGGCTTTATGAAGCAGTACTAATACGTCTCGTGGTGTTTATTCTATGCCCCTGTTTATATAACCAGGTATTCTATGAGCTTTTTTGGCTGCTGCTGCTGCACTCGGCTGGCTCCGGTTTAAGGGATCGTCCACTAAGGGACTCCAAGGTCCCTTTCACGATTTTTACTGGTTTTGAGCCAGGTTTCCCATAATCTGCACTGGTCTTTGGTTTTTCCTGCCCAGGTGTAAAACTTTGCTTTTCTCCTCATTAAATTTCATTTTGTTGGATGGGGCTCATTGTTCAAGTCTGTCAAGATCTTTTTGGATCCTGAACTTGTCTTCTGGGGTGTTGGCTAGTCCTGCTAGCTTAGTGTCAGCTTCAAATCTGATGAGTTCCCCTTCTAGTCCCTCATCTAAATATGAACATACTGAAGAGTCCTGGGCCTAGGACAGAACCTTGTGGCACTCCACCACTTTCTCCCCTCCATGTAGACTTAGACCCATTAAGGACTACTCGTTGAGTATGGTTGGTCAGCCAGTTGCAAATCCATCTGTTGGCGATACTGTCTGACCCACTTTTTTCTAGCTTACCAAGAAGTAGGTTGTGGTCTACTTTGCTGAATGCCTTGCTGAAGTCTATTATGTCCACAGCATTTTGCTGGTCTACTAATTTAAATGAAGAATAAAATAAGATTGGTTTGGCATGATCTGTTTTTAAAAAACCTGTACTGGCTACCAGTTATAACCTTATTTGTTTCTTGATGCTCACAGATCTGTTTTTTTTTTAGTTATTTTTTCTACTATCTTCCCAGGTACTGAGGTTAGGCTGACTGGTCTGCAGTTTCCTGGGTCTGTTTTTTCCCCTCCCTTTTTTGAAGATGGGAAACACGTCATCTTTTTTCCAGTCCTTTGGGAGTTCTCCGGTGCCGCCAGGATTTTTTAAAGATATGATACAATAGTTCCGAGTTCTCTGCCTCCCCCCCCCACCAGTCCCGTTTCTGGAAGCTGCTTTCTCTTCTGAAGAATTAGGGGTGATGCATGAGAGGCTTCACAGAGAAGCGGGGGCCTGCTATTCTCCAAAGCACCTGAAGGCCAAACAAGAAGCAATGGATAGAAACTAATCAAGGAGAGATCCCAGCTAGAATTAAGGAGAAATTTCCTTGACAGTTAAAACAATTGATAATCTACTGAGTGACAACTTGGCTCCAGAAGCTGGGGGGGAAGCTTGGCTCCATTACTGGAGCTTTTTAAGAAAAGACTGGACTGAAATGGTATA
Organism: Notechis scutatus; assembly: GCF_900518725.1. The sequence goes on along the minus strand of NW_020716849.1, from coordinate 432,269 downwards.
GGGTTTCCTGCTTGTGCAGGGGGTTGGACTAGAAGACCTCCAAGATCCCTTCCAGCCCTAGGAGTCTCTTCTCTCTGTCCAGATGTTCTTCCAGCAGAGAACTAAACCACCGGGGTGGGATGGAACAGAACAGAACGGCGTGTTTTTTTTCCTCTTGGCTAAAAGCCGGATGATGGCCGACTTCCCAGCAGCTGGACACGAACATTCCCCTCTCGGTTTACTGCGCTTCTCTACCAGATCCTTTGGAAGCGTTGTGTCCCCCTCTGCAGGAGCCGGGCCCCATGCCTGAGAAAGCCCCCCAGGGCTTTTGCCAAACAGCCCCACCAGGCACCATTTTGGCCAGTTCCTCCAGGCCTGGCAAAAGCCAGAGAAGGGAACGCAGCTTCTTTCTTTCCCAAGGATTTGGGGCAACTCCTTTGAGGCCCTTTGCCTCCTCCACCTGGGATTGCTCGGTGCTGCTGGGAGGGTCCTCATCCTCCCTGGCTGCCCCCCCCC
>NW_020716849.1:401067-426774 GCF_900518725.1 Notechis scutatus | reverse complement strand
CCCCTGCACCCTCCCCCTGCTGCGCCTTTTGGGGACCCCCCCTTGTCCCCCCTTCACTCGCTCCCTCCCTCCCCCCACCCAGCAGGAGCCACTTGCTTCTCTGACTGAAGGCCTGGGACCTCCAACCTCCTGCCAGCTTCTCTAGTGACTTCCCAGGAAGTTGCTTCACCTGACGGGATTTGGTTAACACCAACAACAATTGTGACTGCAGGGATTGCCGTCACTAAGGGGTACAATTGCCCTTTATGACCACATCACTTAGCAATGGAAAGTCCAGCTTCGATGGCTGTCATAAGTCAAGGGCTTCCTGTCTTGAAGAAAGTTAGAAGCCACATCAAGGGCCTTGAGCAGCAGCTACAATTCCTCACAGCCCTTCACCTCCGCTTCTGTTCTCCCTGGCCTGCTCCCCTTCTCTCGTCTGCCTTCATTTATGGAGCCGCCCTGAGGCTAGATGCCCTCAGGCCGGCCCCTCCCTGCTTTCCACAAGTCTCTCCCTTTGGTTGCCACTGCTCTCTAAGGGGCGGGCATCTTTTAATTTTTGCTCGTGGGGAGTTGCCTCCCTCGGTCTGGTGAGTCTTTGTGCCTCTTCTGAGTCGGAGACGCCCTGCTCCAACCTTCTCGGACTTTCTCGGCACAAGCCGAGGAGACGGGCTTGGCGGTTTCCCCACAAACTGTCAAGTGTACCACAACAACTGCAGGTCCCGCCTTCTCTTCCACTCTTGTTGAGCTTCTCACGACACCCTTTGTACGCTGGCTTTTACGCCTCCCCTTCCTGGGGGGGCTTTCGATTAGTCACGTACGTCATACGCAACTTCCCCTTGAGCGGTTGTGTGGCCACCTCCAGTTGGCTCCCCTCCATTTGTTCATGCCCTGGAACCGACCCCCTTGTCCCCTTCAGCAGCCTCTGTGGCGGTTCTGCTTTGGCAGCAGAGAGCGGTCCCGAATCCTCTCCAAGGGACGATCCGGCGGCTCTCTTGCGATCCACGAGCTTCTCCTGGGTGGACTCTGCCTCTGCTGCCCCCCCCCCCCCCCCCCCCCCTCCGGCTCTTTCGTGCTCTGCAGGCACAGAGACAGCGGAAGAGAGACGTTTATTGGAAGCCGTGGGGGAGAGGCTGATCCCCAGGCTGGGCCTCCTCTTTAGCCCCTCTGCCTGCCAAGTCAGGGTGGGAAACCCCCCCCCCCCCCGCCGAGCCTTCCGGGCATCCTGACCTTTCTCTCCCTTTGCAGCTCATCCCTGAGATCTCCTCCCTCTCCTGGTTCACCACCGTGGTTCCTCTGGTCTTGGTCCTGACCGTGTCCGCAGTCAAGGATGCCATGGATGATGTTGTAAGAGTCTGGTGATGATGCACATCAATGCAACGACCCCCATATGGCCAAATCCAAATGGAAATGAACAGTCTCACCTCGAAGCAACTGGGACCCATCTCCCCGCTTTGTGTCCAGAAGGAGACGTGACTTTCTCCGTGGGCCCTAGAGGGAGGGGAAGGGAAGGGAAGGGGGGGTGGTCTGGAGGAGCCTTCGGAGCAGCTGCTCTCGGCCTCCACCCAAGTCTAGAGACGATGCAGACAGGGAAGATTCGAGAGGAGGAAGGGCAGCCGATGTTCCAGGGAGGGTACCGCTTCCTGCCCTCAGCCGTCCTGCTGGGGAGATCTGTCCACAGCACACGCACCCCCTGCTTTGAGGGCTCCTGAAATCCTGCCCTTGCCAAAGAAGGTTGGGCAGGTGCCAGGCTGGGTCATAGCCAGTCTTGGGTGCCCTCTCTGTGGCTTGGCTGATTCAGGTTGTGTTTTTTTGTTTTTTTCAGAATCGCCATGCAAACGACAAGCAGGTCAACAACCGGCCAGTTAAGGTGCTGATTGATGGCAGGTGAGCGGCCTGCTGGATGCACACAGGGAACAGCTGGCAAGTCCCAGAAGCTCCTTAACTAGGTTGGAGAGTATTTTCCCTGCTGGTCCAGAGGTCCCTTGTGGACGTTTCCACAGCCAACTGGTGTCAAGGATCAAGGCCCCCCCAAGCTGGAACCGGCCTCCTTTCCTGGGTGTGTTTGTCCAGCCACTCAGAGGCCAAAGCCGCATCTCTGAACGCAGCCCTGAAGTCTTCTCTCCTCAGTGAGCGAGAGCACTCAAGACTTATGTGCCGCTTCCCAGAGCTTGACAGGCCCCTCCAAGCAGTTGACAGAGACAGCCTGTTGCCCCCAACAATCTGGGTCCTCATTTGACCCCCCTCGGAAGGAGGGAAGGCGGAGTCAACCAGAGAGAATCAATCTGCCTCTTGACCAGCACCCATGGGGACCCCTTATCCAAAATACACCGTTTTCCTGCAATCAGAATCACAGATCCTCCCAAATGGAAAAGTCCAGGAAGCATCTTGATGCCAATCAGGCTTCTTGCCAAAGCCGACTCACAGCTGCTCCCCCCAAACCCCCAAAGATGCGGGAGACTTGCTAAGGGACGTCCTTTCTCTCTGGTGCTTTTGTAACTGGGATTTTCTTCTAGTTTGAAGGAAGACTTGTGGCTCAACGTTGAAGTGGGAGACATCATCAAGCTGGAGAACAATAATTTTGTGACAGTAAGCGAAGGCAGCTCCTCCCCCACCCCTTCAGGCCAAGGGCGTCCCAGGAGGCTCCTCCTCCTCTTGCCCTGGGCCAGTCCGGTCAGCATTGACCCAATAAATGCCAGCATGGAAGTGGCTCCAAGGGCTCCCTTGGGCAGCCTGGCTGGATGTTGGGGAGGCCCTTGAGCAGAGACACAAATGCAGCCAGTCTGTCTTGCCATCCTCCATCAGCAGCTCCTGGGGCAGCTGTTGTGCCGGGGAGGGACGTCTTTGGCTCTGCAGAGCTCTCTGCCTCTCCCACCTGCAGCCTTTGGACATGGCAAAGGGGTCCCTCAGAGGCCATGTGGCACAACCAGGGTCCCCGGGAGGGAGACTGAGAGGATAAGCAGCCGGTGCCTGGGTGGTTATTGGCACCGATCCGCCCCTGCCCATGTTGTAGAAAGACAACCCTGGCCTTCCGTGCCATTGGGCAGACTGGGGGGATCTAATGGCACAGGTCAGCAACCACAAGCCTGCCTTGCCCTCCGGTTGCCGGGATGAGGTTTTGTGCCCTGGAAAGAGAGACCTCCACCGTGATCCAGTCTCACCCGCTCTTCCCCTTGGCAGGCGGACATCCTCTTGCTCTGCAGCAGTGAGCCCCACAGCCTGACCTATATTGAGACAACGGAACTGGACGGGTAAGTGTCTGGGCCCCCTCCCTCTCAGTGGGCAGCCAGACCCTCCATCCCGCCTCCTGAGAACCTTCCTGGGGCGCCCTTGGTCTCCCGCCCGCGTGATCGCTGGGTGGTGGTGCATCCTCCCTCCATTCTCTCATTGCAGGGAAACCAACCTGAAGGTGAAGCAGGCGCTGACAGTCACTGCAGGGCTGGGGGGGGACCTGCAGGCCCTGAGCAACTTCAATGGTACGGAGGGGAGGGAGGCCTGGCCAGCTGAGCAGCCCTGGACTTCTGCCCCCGGGGCCCACAGGGCCTTGGAGCCCCAGAGGGAGGGGCTGGGGGCACGTCTGGGTCAGGGTTGCTGCCCCTTTGATCTGATTTGGACTCTGGTGTTGCCCCCCACCCGCTTTTCCCTGGCAATTCTTGTCCTTCCTCTCGAGCAGATGGTCCATGTGGATAGGAGTGGGAGTGGGGCCCTGGGAAGCAGGGAGTCAGGACAAGGCCCTCGGGGGGGGGGGGGGGGGGGGGGGCTCGGAGCCAGGTGGGGGGGCGGGGATGGGGGGGCTGCCTGCATTGGGGGTTCTCCCCTTGCCTGGCCAGAGAGACGCTGATTCCGAAAGCCCAGCTGGGTGAGCATTTTGTGGGTGCAAAGCTAGAGAGCATCGTGTCAGGAGTTGTGACTCCCAATTCCTCACCCTGAGGATGTTCTCCCAGCCTTGGGGGGGGGGGGAGGTTTATGGAGGCCTGCCAGTTGTGACTTATGGATTATGGGGTGTGGTTTTCTGGATGCATTGGACCTTGTCTTCACTGCTTTCTGCTTTTTAACTTCAAGTCACTCTGCAGCTTTTCGAAATAGTACTACTAACAATTGGCACACCTGAGGGCAAAGGCTGCAGTCACATTGCACACTCTCTCTTGCACTAATATATTTGTCCACTACTACCCACTCCTGCACGATGTGGCTTCCAGGCAGTCACGGCCTCAAGAACACACACACACACACACACACACACACACCCTTTGCCTCTGGGCTCTTCCCAGCTGTCTCTCTGCCTCCAGCCCCTGACTCCCCCTTCTCTTCACAGATCTTTGCACTCTTTCCTTCTCTCCCTGCTCCTCTTCACTCCTCTGAGTGCCGAGGGGCCTTGTCGTGGCACTCCAGCATGGCAGCTCCTCCCAGGGTGGGTATGTTGGCAGGGCCCTCACCCACGGGGTCTGCCAGCCCCATACGGTTGGGGTGCTGGGCCAGGAGGAGAGGGGGCTCAGTCAGAGCAGAGGGGGGCCTGCTGTGCATCGCCCCTTTGGAGTCCAAGCCTCCTTTTCAGTCCCTGCTACACTAGGGGATGGCTGCCAGAGAGCAAGCATGGCGGGGGCAGAAGGGCAGGTGACACAGCCACTTGTGGGGAGGAGGCAGGGTCCTGCCTGGGGGAGGGCTGAGGGCACGTGGAGGTGGCCTAGGGTGACCTTTGGAGGCCCTGTGGGGGAGAGGGGAGGAGGGGCTGGGAGTCATCCTCCTCTCACCTGCAGGGGAAATCCGCTGCGAAGCCCCCAACAACCGGCTGGGCAGGTTCACTGGGACCCTTTCCTTCAAGAAGGAGAAATACGCCCTGGACAACGAGCAGCTGCTGCTGAGGGGCTGCATCATCCGCAACACCGAGTGGTGCTTCGGACTGGTCATCTTTGCCGGTGGGTGTGGGATACTGGCTGGCACCGGCCGGAGCGGGGGTGGGGGGTGGGAAGGTCTCTCTTCTCTCCTGGGCCCCTCCCCACTGAAGCCCTTACTCCCACCCCTCCCCTTTGCCCTCCCCTTTGCCCTGGAGGGCCAGACGCTTCTAGGGCGGCTTCCGGATAGCAGCGCAGCATGTCTGATGGGGCCCCACGGAGCCCCTAGAGGGTTGGGGTCCCTCCTCTCCCAGTCCAGTTGCAGAGCTTCACCCCTTCAGCCAAAGTGACCGTCCAGTGGATTGACTGCTGCTACAGTTCTGAAACTGATCCTAAAGGGGAAACGTTCTCCATCACTTCCATCTCTTCACTGCCAGTTCTAAGGCTGGTTCTTCTACCTGTTCTGGCCTTTCGTTTGGCTTTCCTCGTGTTTAATTTTAGTCCCATTTTTTTGCCTGTGCTCTTTGATATTTAGTACTAGGGCTTGCAGGTCCTGGTGTCAGGATTGCATTGTCAGCCTGGCACAGGCGATGGATGTCTCTCCCTCCAGTTTTAAAACCTCACTCTTCTTCCAATCCAGCCGTTTACTGTATATATTCAGCGTATGCCGTGAAAGATACGTGGTGTGGCCAGCCTGCCAAGGCAACTTCTATTAACATTTGGAATAAATTAAAAGGCTGGAGGGCTTTGCTTGCCTTTTAGATCCTGGGTTCATTTTAAGATTCCACCTTTCAGTGCTCAACTCCTTTGCTACATGCCAAAAGGCGCCCATTCACCCCTTGGCAGCATTTAGGAAGCTGGTTTCCCAAAAGAGCAGAGCCCCACTTCCCTGCAAAGACCCTCCCAGTGCCAGAGCTGGTGCCAGGGGCTTCCGTTGAGGCATTGCCGCGTCCAGCCACCCCATGGCAAGGCTCATGCTTCACAAAGGGGGCAGTTCCAGTGCCCCCCCACCCCCGGCCAGGACCTTTTTCTCCTCCGCTTGCCCTCCGTTCTCCCCCAGAGAAAGCGCTGCCCCTTCTCCTTCCCTCTTCGGATAGGTTTCTCTCCTTTCCGGTTGGGGGTGGGTCACGGGATGGGGGCCTGGAGACGAGGGGCAGGGGCTCCTGCCTTTCTGGGTGCAGAACATTTTGTTTCTGGAAGCAAACCCCCGCCCCCATGGTTGGTTCCGCCAGGGCCAGACACCAAGCTGATGCAAAACAGCGGGAAAACCATTTTGAAACGGACCAGCATCGAGCGCCTCATGAACTACTTGGTCTTGGTGGTGAGTCTTGCTTGCTGGCTTGGGCTTCATAACTTGGGCTGCCCCAGAGATAACGCTGAAGGTCGGTAAAGGTCGGTCTTCCTCAGCCCAAACGGGCTTGGCTTCCTCTCGGAGGTCTCCCCCACAAAACAACGGAGGAGACTTAGCAGAATCGCAGACTTGAAAGGGACTTCGGAGGTCTTCTAGTCCAGCCCCCCCCCCCCCCCCGCCCAAGGTTGGTCCAGCCCCAGACCGCATCAGGCAAATGGCCCCCCACTTGTTGGGTTCTTGGTGTTCTCTGAGCTTGGCCTTTTTCCTGACAGACATTTCACTATTTCAGCCCACAACCCCTTCCCGGGGTTGGCACAAAGTGGGTCTTGGTGTTTCTTTGGGTGCGGCCGATGGCCCTGCCCGCCTCGCGTGGTTTGCGTGGCCCTTGTTTCTTTTTGGCTGCTTTTCCTTCAGTGGGGCTGGTTGCGCTTCTCTGGCGTCGCCTCAGTGGGTGCGAGATAAGAGGCTTATATCTCCCATGGGAATTGAGGGGATACCTGCAGGAATAAGGCAAGTGCGAGGAGGGGAGTTTGCAACCAAGCTGTGCCAGCAAACCTGGAGAATGACAAAATATCAAAAGGATTGCAGAGTTTCAGGCCTGCACGTCCGTGCCAGACCAAGGAGATTTAACAGAGTCTCCTGAACACAATGGCCTTAATTTCTCACGCTGGCCAAATAATGCTCAGGGTCCCTGTCAGGGAATTGCCCAGCTGGTGTTCAGATGAAGTCCGACGACACGCGGACTATACGAACATATAGTTTCATACAGATAAATACATCCCACCACCAATATTTGCAGCAGCAGGCAAGGCAGTCAGGCCAAGGGGAGCGTCCTGAGGTAAAATCACCGAGCACGCAGGGCAGACAGAAGAAAAAGGCGGGGAAAAGGAGGAAACGCCTCCTCCACACCCACAGCAGCCAATCACAGCACAGATGGCCTCACACAGGAGCCATCAATCAACCACATCTCTGTGTGTTAGGGCTCACTGGACTCCGGCTATTCAAATTTAAACCTCTTAACGGTCCCTTAACTGGAGATCCGGGCCCTGCGTGGGAAAAGGGGAAGCCAGATGCCGAAGGGGCTTCCGAAAAGGCCCAAGAGCACTTAAGACTTATATACCACTTCACGGTCCTTTTCCCAGCCCTCTCTAAGCGGTTTACAGAGTCTGCCTCTTGCCCCCAACAATCTGGGTCCTCATTGTACCCACTTCGGAAGGACGGACGGCTGAGGCAACCTGGAGCCTGGTGGGATTCAAACTGCCAAACTGCAGGCAGCAGAAGTAGGGCTTGCAGTGCTGCACTCTAAGCACTGCTCCACCGCGGCTCCTATCCTTGAGAAAGCCAAAGGACACCAAAAAGAAGCCGCCATTTGCTTCATCTATTATAGGAAAGCCTTCAATTGCATTGATCACACCCAGGGGTGAAGTATGCTCAGAAAAAAACAGGAATTTCAGGAGATCTGCTGCTCCTTGTGAGAAATCCATAACGCAGATCAGGAAGATGCAGAATGGACGGGGCCTGACAAGACAAAGGGCCAGGCCCCACACCCTCCGTGTCTTTATTCAACGTATATACAGAATATACTTAGTTAAGGGAGGCAGGATTGGAAGATGAGCCTGGTTAGAAAATCGGAGGAAGAAACATAAATACCCTTTTGCTGTGCTGATGACCTCATTCTAATAGACAAAAAATTCAAAGGATCTGCAGTCTAGCAATAAAAGTTAAGGAGAAGAGTGAGAAAAATGTGACTAGAATTAAACACAAAGGAGATCAAATAAGGGTGAAAGGTGGAACAACCATCCTTAGAGCTGACAACAAAGGTATTAAAAAGGTGGGTTGTTTCTGCCTTTGAGGATCACCCACCAACGGTAAAGCAACAAGCACTCAAAAAATGCACCGCAGACTATTAGCATTTGGTAGAGCTAATGTACTCTACCAGAAGGCCCCGGAAAAGATGCATTCAAATGCCTTGATGTGTCTCTGCTGTCAAAAGTCGGAATTGTGCAATCCATGTCACTCCTTGTGACACTCCCTGGAAGCAAAAGTTGGACCTTGAAGAAGATGGAAAGAACGAAAGAGGAGCCGCAAAGTGGGTGGGCTCAATTGTGGGCCATGGGTTCCGCCTTGAGAGACCTAAAGGCCCAACCTGGAGAAGGTGGGAAAGAATAAAATAGGATAACAGAGTTGGAAAGGACCTTGGAGGGGTCTCAAACTCAAAGCCAGGGGGCCAGATCTAGCCCGCGGGGTGCTTAAATCCGGCCCATGGGGCCGGGCTGGAAATATCAACCCTGATCCTCTGGTGGTTAAAACACCCCCCCCCATCTTGTTTTCACCCTCCATGGCCTCCTGCAGCACTCTGCTGCCTGAAACGGGCCGAAAACGGCCAAAAAACAGCCCCAAAATGGGCCAGAGTGTTGCAGGAGGCCCTGGAGGACAAAAATGAGGTGCAGGGGGGGGGGGCACACACAGCTCCCCCGCACCCCATTTTGGCCAGCAGGGTGCTGCAGGAGGCATCCCCCCCACTCGCAGAGGAGAACCACAATGCTGATCCGGCCCTTGAGGAAATCCAGTTTGACGCCTCTGTTCCAGACCTACCCACTACTTAGGCAGGAAACCCTACAATCAGTTGGGGAGAATGGCCTCGGGGCCTCTTTCCTTTGATCTTTGGTTGTTCTCTTTTGAATGACTCATAAATGCCTGTTGCCTGATCAGTCGTAGAGCAAAGCTTCTGGGAATTCTTGCTTGGTCTAAAGCAGAGCTGTCCAACTTTGAAACTTTAAGGCTTGTGGAATTCAACTCCATAATTCCCCAGCTGGTGCTGTAAATGATGCCAGTTTTCTCTTCTTTGGCTGATTTCTTTGGGTTTGCTTAGGGCGTTTTGGCCAAGAGGTGCTTCAGTGATGCTGAGGATGAAGGGGGAGATTTATTTTTCTTGCTTTCTTTGGGGGGGATTGTATTTTTCTTTTTTCCACACTGTTTATTTTTTCTTCTTTTTAAATATATTTTTCTATGAAGTTCTGTGTTTGTTTTATCAGTTTAATATAATTTTTAATAAAACAATTGCACAAGAATAGTTGCAGTGATATAACTAAAAGGGACCAAGCATGGAAGCTGTCGATAATAGCAATAGCACTGAGACTTATATACCGCCAAACTGGTAAGATGTCAGCCAGTGGAAAAGGCCATCCTCTGATTTATTTACTTATTTTTATTTATTTGATTTGTCAATCGCTTACAAGATAATAGGTATAAGTATAAACATGGTTATGAATACATGAAATGGATACATATAAGAAAAAAAGAAACAATAGGACAGGGACGGTAGGCACGATTGGTGCGCTTATGCACGCCCCCTACAGACCTCTTAGGAAAGGGGTGAGGTCAATAGTAGACAGTCCAAGGTTAAAGTTTTTGGGGTTTGGGGAAGAGAGTCAGCTCTCCGTTGGAGGCCTTCCAGCAGAGGCTCCAGGGGGTCCATCCCTGCCTCTGAGCAAAAAGGCTGGACTAGATGTCCTATTTGAACCCTTTGATGTGACGTGTGACACACAGGTGTGGCTCGGGCGCCCAGAGGGAGGGCTGCCTGGTCTGGGTCACGGCTGCTCTGGACGAGGGGGCTGGGGCTGGTCCCAAGACGGGGAAGTCCTTCTCTGCCACCTGGGCCGCTGCTACCAATTTCTCTCTCTCAGTAGATCTTCCTCTTTTTGGCTATCATGTGTTTGATCCTGGCCATCGGCAACTGCATCTGGGAATACAACCAGGGCTACCGGTTCCAGGTGTACCTGCCCTGGGCAGCAGATGTCAACTCGGCATTTTTCTCTGCATTTCTTGTGTTCTGGTCTTATGTCATCATCCTCAACACCGTGGTGCCCATTTCTCTCTATGTCAGGTAAAATGGTGACTGAGGGGTCAAGCCAGGCTCCCCCCCCCCCCCCAGCTTGGAAGGAGACCCCATGGAGCCTACTGGGGCCGGGGCCACTTCTCCCCTGCTTCTGGAGGTGGTCCTATCCCGGAGGAGCTTCCATTGAGGAGGGATGCTTGAGCAGCAGGCTCCGTTGTGGAGGGGTCACCCAGAACCCGCATCCCTTGGATGGCTCTGCCAAACTTGCTTTGGGGGGCAGGAGGAGAGGCCAAGGGGCCTTGTCCCTCCAATACAGGGGGTGGTTCTTAAGGGAACCCATGCCACTTCAGCCATGGGCAACAGGAGTCCGTTGCCATCTGTCTGTGCTTGCGGCTCTAGCACAACGTCACCTCGCCTGGAGGCACAGCTGGCTGGACCCTATCACCTTGCCGGGGTGGGACACTTCCCTTCCTGCCAGGGACCCAGCGCCTGTCTTCCTTTGCTCCAGCGTTGAGATCATTCGCCTGGGCAACAGCTGCTACATCGACTGGGACCACAAGATGTACTACCCGCCCCACGATATGCCCGCCCAGGCCCGCACCACCACCCTCAATGAGGAGCTGGGGCAGATCAAATACGTCTTCTCTGACAAAACGGGGACCCTCACTAAGAACATTATGATCTTCAACAAGTGCTGCATCGCTGGGAAGCTCTACGGTAAGAAGGGCCCAGAGGGAGGGGCGTCTCCCCGTAAGGTGGGAAGACGGAAGCGCATGGGAGCTTTGCCCGCTCTGGGGCCAGCCCCCCCCCCCCCCCCCCCCCGTTCCTGGAGGAGAAAAGGAGGAGCCGAGGGGGAGGGGAGCTTCACAATCTGCCCCCCCAAATCCCTTTCAGATAAGGGGCGAGGGCCCTTTGCAGGACATGGGAAAACGGCAGGCATTCCTGGCCAGAAACAGTGTGTCAGACAGGCCCCAGGAAGGAGCCTGGATTCCATAGGTTTGAGAGAAAAGGTACTTTTACTAGAGATACTGAGTGCAGCAGGATGAGGAAAGCTCTGGAGGAAAACCCGCCGGATAAGTATATTGAAAGCAATCACCAAACCCCCCCACCCACCCCCCCCCCCCCAGGGACGGAGGCAGTTCCATCAGGTTTCGTTCCAGTGACAGGGAGGCTCATTGCTCTGAAGGCACAGTCAGCCCCCCCCCCACTGCCTCCGTCTCTGCGGGCTCAGGTGGGCTCAAGGGTGGCCAAGAGGTGGAAGGTCTCACTCTGACTGTAGTGTGCGCTCAGCATGAAGGATCACGTGGGGTGTGTCCATGGGTGGTCTGGTCTTGACCATCCCTCCGTCTTGGTGTTCTGGGTGATGAGAGCCAAGGTTTGGGGTTTCAGAACAGAAAGGGAGCGACAGGAGCCCCCCCCCCCCCCCAAGTCCCTGGGGCACAGAGGCCCTGGTTGTCCTTCAAAGCCAGTCTGTTTCTCTCCCACAGGAGATATTCTGGATTCAGAGGGATTCCTGGTGGAGGACATTGAGGTAAGGGACTCTCCGCCAAGCCTCTTCTGAAACGGGGCTGATTGTATCCCAGCAGTGGTGACCTCCAAGCGTCCATCCACGCTTCAGGCGGAAGGCCACGTCTGGGGACTCAGCTCCCAGGGGATCTGCTCTTCTGCACAGCAGCCCTTGCTGAGAGTGGAAGAGGATTCGGGGGGGCCCCCCACTTCCAGCTCCCCCAACTCTACCTCACATTGGAACTGAAAGGGCTTCTGTCCACAGGACAAGCGTGGGGTGAGAGAGGCAAGAGATGGGGAAGGCCCTGGGGTGGTAGTGCAGTTGACTGACAGCAAGGTCCTCAGGCTTTCTGATGTCCACTTTCTTCCCACTCTGGGTGACCAGGGGACGGTGGTGGAGAGAGGCTTGGCTCCCTTCCTGTCCAGCTGGGCTTCTTTTGGGCAGGAGCTGAGTCGTCTTGTAGAGCTTTTTTTACCATCCCTCGAAGGGAAACTGGCACAAGACTTGTCAATGCGGCTCCAGCTCAGCTCCCCATATCTCACGTCACTGAAGAGGCTGGCAGAAAGTGGACCTCGAGAGTAGGAAAATGCCCCCCCCCGCTTCACAGCACCCAGGTGGGCTGTTCCCCACTAGAGGCAAATGCAGGTTCCCACCCCCTCTTGCCTGAAGCTGAGATCAGCCTCTCCGGGAACCGGGTGCCAAAGGAGAGAGGCAGCCCGGGAACGCCTGGCAAAGTGGGGCAGTTCTTTCTGGGGGGAAGCAGACCGCCCACCCCGCCCCACAGCTAGGATGAAATTGCAAGGAGGGCACCTACCTGGAAGCAGGAAAGTGTCACATCCCCCCACCCAGGCCATCAGAAGTTGGGCTCGCAGCTTTTAACACAGAGGAAGACAAGGTGGGCATGGCCAGGGAGGGTTGAGGGTGGCATTCGTGTTGGCATCTCCTCACAAAGGAGTTTGATGGGTGGGGGGGGGTTTCCGTGGTGAGTCAAGGAGTATGTATTCAGGAGCCCCACAAGTAGCTTTACTTCCCTGTTGTGTGGGGCTGGGTGAATGCCCAGCCCAGAGCAAAAGAGGTTGACCCTCCTTATTTCCTCCACAGGCAATGGACAGAGTTGACTTTTCATGGAACCCTTTGGCCGACCCAAAGTTTGCCTTTTATGACTGCAGACTGCTTGAAGCGGTGAAGGCCAGGGATGAGTCCACACACAGGTTCTTCCGCCTCCTTTCCCTCTGCCACACAGTGATGCCAGAAGAAACAAAGGAGGGTGAGGCTGCACTGCCTGGTAGAGCTGGCAGAGGAGGGCACGGTGGCTGGAGAGGTGGGCTCATGCTTGCAAAACCTTTCCTTGCCCACAGGCACGTTGGTGTACCAAGCCCAGTCCCCAGACGAGGGGGCCTTGGTGACCGCAGCCCGGAACTTCGGCTTTGTGTTTCGTGCCCGCACCCCCACGACCATCACTGTGGTGGAAATGGGGACAACGGTGGTTTACGATCTGCTGGCCATTCTGGACTTCAACAATGTGCGCAAAAGGATGTCCGTCATTGGTGTGTCTCTCTTCCTTCCCACTCTGCACACTCTCTGCTCAAGCTCCCCTCCCGCCCGGAGGTTTGTCTCGTGCCGCAGCAGAAACCGTTGCGCTGCACAACCACAAGGCCTTGCTGGGGTCCCTGGTCTGATGCCCCAGTGGGGATCTTGGTGTTCTCTGACCTTGGTGGTTTTCTGGCAGATGTTTCATTGCCAAACCAGATAGCATCATCAGGGCTGATGTTGTAGCCTAGTTGGGTAATGAAAATGTCTGCAAGAAACAGCCAAAGGTAGAGAGTACCATGGACCCCATGGTCCTCCACCCCCCCCTCTTCTTCTCCACAAACCCCACTCCCTCCTACCACTGGTAATGTTGCCTAGTTGGGTAATGAAACGTCTGCAAGACAAGCCCCAATCTGTCAGGATTCCGGCAGTTACTCCAAGTAAATCATGAGTCTGGAGTCACACTCCCAAAACTTCACAGGGTTTACTGGAAATCAACATGTCGCCATCACCTGCAGACTCTGAGACACGTAATTCACTGAGACCCTGGACCCTGCTTTCCCCCCCCCCCCCCTCTGGGTTTATCATAATTCAATTCTCCAACAAAACACGTTGATAGCCAAGAGTCACCAATCCTGCTCTCCAATTAGATTTTTGCACGACAGAAGTTTCAGCCATCTAATCAGTCTTTGAAGAAAACGTGAATGGAATGTACTTTCGATTCCACACTGCCGCCAGCTGCTCTTTGAAACTCCCCTCCCTCCTTTCTGTTGACAACTATGAAACGTAAAATAGAAAATGTTTTGTGAGTTGACACAATCTCAGAGAGCATCCAAGACAGTTCAAGACTGAGCTACAGATATTCTCTTGCTCCAGTGATGTCCAAGTGCCATTAGTGAGGAACAATTCAGACAACCCACCAGCAGCGCAGGAGGACTGGGACCTTTCAGACAGGCTACCTGGGGCATGTTGGGCGGTTTGCAGCAGGAACGCTGGAGGGGAGGGAAGAGAGAGGAGGTGGCGGGGGGGCTTCCGGTTGGGTCTTTTTCGGGGCTCCACCTGCTGCAGACTCACCTTCTGCCCTTCTTGCCTTGTTCCCAGTGCGAAACCCGAGTGGTCAGCTGACTCTGTACTGCAAAGGGGCCGACACCATCCTGTACAAGCTCCTCCATCCCTCCTGCAAACAGCTCGAGGAAGAGACTACCGAGCACTTGGATGTAGGTGTCCCTGGCCCAGTGGACTGCCCTCCCGCCTCTTCCAAGCGCAGGCAGGAAGCTGGCTGGCTGGCTTGCCTCCTGCTTTCTGGCCCCACAGGCCCCTCAGCTGTGCTGCTCCTTCCAACGTGAGACAAAGCTGTGCCCCCCCCCCCCGGCCTTCTCAATGCCAGCAACAGAAGGTAGCAGAGCTGGCTGCAGAGTTGCTGGCTGGCCTCCCTCTGAAAGCCCAGAGCATCTTAGTCTCCTGCACTGAGGGGCCACCATCCAGTCTCTGTTGGAAGACCTCAAGCGCTGATGTAGCAGCTGGTGGGACTCACTGGCCGCTTCTCTAGCCTGGCCTGGACCCTTTTCTGTGTGGTTTGAGTTGCCTGGTTGCCCAGAGTCCCGCTCTCTGGAGCCATAGAGAACAAAGCTGCTCCTTCGTCTTTGTCAGGAATCCTTTCCAGGCCATGGGGCAAAGGACTCCCCGGGGAGCAGCCGCCATGCCCCGAGGCAGACCCTGTGGCACAACCGCCAGGTGGGGCCTGGCTCAAACCCCTGGAGGCCCAAGCCACCCCTAGGTTGGCTTTGCAGGTCTGATAGCCAGAGGTGCTCCTGACTGGGACCTCCCTCCCCGCAGGTTGAATGTGGGGTGGCAGTTCCCATCCCTGGGAATGAGGGCTGGGCGCTTGGAGGTCTTCTAGCCCAACCAGGAAACCCTATGCTCTTCCAGACAAGGGGCTGTCCAGTCTCTTCTTGAAGACCTCCAGTGATAGGAGCGCCTGCAACTTCTGAACCCCACTGACCAATTGTCCTCCCGGTCAGGAAATCCCCCCTTCGTTCCAGGTTGCTTCTCTCCTTGACCAGTTTCCATCCGTTGTTTCTTGTCCTGCCCTCTGGGGCTTTGGAGAATAAGTTGAGCCCCCACGCTGCTTCTTCTTTGGCCCTGGATGGGTGGTTCGGGGCTCTGAGCCTGCTGTCTCCCTAGGAGTTTGCCGGGGAAGGTTTGCGGACCTTGGTGGTAGCTTACCGAGACCTGGAGGAGTCCTACTTTGAGAGCTGGCGGAAGCGCCACCACAAGGCGAACACCAGCCTGCAGGACCGAGAGGGGAAGCTGTCCAAGGTGTTTGAGGAGATCGAGAGAGACCTGCAGGTAGGCGATTGGCGCAGGGGAAGCCCCTCCTCCCATCCCCCATCCCCAGCCAATGCCAATTGGGAACCCCCTGCTCCTGCCCGAGCAATTTCCCGACACCCTTGAATCACCCAGCCCCTGAGGCACCAGGTTCTGCTGAAAGGGGTGGTGGTCAAGCAACGTCTCCTTCAGGGCTCTGCTTGAGGCAGCTAAGAAGCAGAATTACCCCATCACACACATGCGGAGAGGGAGAGGGATCCTCAGCTGCAACAGGGCAAATTACAGGCAAATTCCCCAGAACTTGATCCAGCTTATCCCTGGGGAGGACACTTTGTGCTCCGTTTTCCTTCTCTTGAGCACTCTGTCAGGGTGGAGAGAGAGAGAGCCTTAGGCGCAGGGTGCCTGGGTTCTGCACATATACGCACACCTGCCTTGCCTTTCAAGGTGAGCCTTGGGGCGCACAGTGCAGGGAAGGAGCCAGGTGGTCTTCAGCCAGGGACGTTCAAGGCACGAGGGAAACCAAAGGACGTAACTGAGACCTATTTACACCCACTCTCCCTGCCTTTCCGTCCCATCCACTCACCCTTTATCCTGAGGGGCCTTGGGATCTTTTAAGCACTTCCCTCCTCTCTTTGGAGGATCACACACACACACACACACACACACACCCCGTGATCTCCTCCCTCCCTCTTGGCTCTTCCATCTTTCCTTCTCTCGGGTCGGCCATTGGGCCCTTCCTCATTTCCTCCCAGCCACCTCAACACCTTCTTCTTGCTCACCTCACCCTCTTGTGCTCGGCCCAGATCCGCTGTGTGTTGCCCATTCATTCTCGTGCTTCTTAGGCTCCCCCACATGAAACTGGCACGCCCAACCCTTGCTCCCATATAATGTGCATGGTTTTCACTGTTTTAGAGAGATGGGCCTTCCTTGCATGCCACCCATCACCTTTTACCGGCACTTGCAGGAGTTCCCTTGCAAGCCAAGATGGATTGTATGGCCCACATCCCATCGGTCTGGAAGTGTTTCCACTGCCCTGCGCAGAGCGGTTGTCCTTTCCTTCTGGGGCACAGGGTGGGCCTTGATGTTCTCACCTTGGCTAATATCTCAGGGTTCTGGCCTGCAAGCCTCTTAAAATGTTCCGCTTTCCTAAAGCTACATGGCGCATCGTTACCAGGGATTTTTTAATTGCCTGCCTGCAGGGCACATACCACAAGATTGCAGGAAGGCCGCAGATCCAGTGAAGGTGCACTCCAGAAACGCCGGCCTGTTCTGGCCCCTGGCTTGATGGCTCCCTCTGCCCTTTCCCCAGCACACCCACCGTGAATGCGGAGTGGCTAGCCTGGCAACAGGCGGCTGGAGGCTTGACAGGCTGGGCCAAGATCGTGGCAGGCGAATGATGCACGAAGCACCAGCCCTTTGGCAGGGGCTCCCCGCCCGCCCCTCTGAGCTCACCCTTCCTTCTCTCCCCAGCTCCTGGGTGCCACCGCTGTGGAGGACAAGCTGCAGGATGGGGTGCCCCAGACCATTGAGATCCTGGGAAGGGCAAGCATTAAAATCTGGGTGCTTACTGGTGACAAGCAAGGTACCGGCTAGAGGGAGGGGCGGGAGGGCTGGGGCCCCAGAAGTACCATGGGGGGGGGGGCTTTCAGGGCACCCGAGCCCCCCTGCTGATCCCATTGTGACCAGGAAGGTCCTGCTTCCACACCAGTGCCAGGGAGGGTGGCTCTTCCTTGCCTCGGAGCCACGGCTTCCCAGCAAGGCTCCTGGAGTGGGACAGATGCAACGTGTTTTCGGGGTCTCTGCTCGGAGCCCTCGAGGGGAGACCAAGGAGCCCTCCTGCCTCCAGGAGCAGGGAGATTTTAGGAGATTTTAGGAGATTTCATAGATGAACAGATGGGCCAGTCGGCTTTCCGAGCAGAAATCTGGTCTGCTGGGAGTCAAGGTCAGGAGAAGAGAATGGAATCAGGTGGGCCGGGGGGGGGGGGGGGGGGGGCACAGGGACGGCACCTGGGGGGGGGGGGCGGGGGGGGGGGCAGAGCGAGGGGCTAGGGACGGATGCAACGGAGTCAAGGGAGGCCAGCAAAGAATTCAGATGATTCAGCCACAGAGGATCCACCTGTCGGGACGGTGGGTTCAGTCCTTCGGCTGGCATGCCAATTTCCTGGGTGCTTCCTCCCCTCCCAGGCCCCTATAGAAAGGCAGCCGGGGACAAGAGGGGAGAGGGCTCCCTCTGGGGAAAGGAGGGGGTCTTTCTCCTTCCTTCCTGAAAACCATGGACCTGGGGGTGGGGTGGGGGGGTCTCGTCTGTTTTTCCAGAGACCGCAGTGAACATCGGCTATTCCTGCAACATGCTGTACGATGCCATGAAGGACATCTTCACCATTGACGGTGACAGCTGGGAGGAAGTGGAACAGCAGCTCAGGTGAGAGAGAGGGGGGGGGGTCTCCCTGGGGCTCCCTTGCTGCTCCTTCTCTCCCGTGCCCACCTGGGAGGGAGGGAGGGCAGCTGTCCTGAGTCGAGGAGAACAGCTGGCGGAGAAAGAGGCAGAGGGCTTCCTGGTGAGGGAGCTTTCTCCACCCAGTTCCTCAAACTCTCTGCCTCCTCATTGGGCAGACCAGCTCTGACCACAGGAGGGTCTCTCTGAGGGGGGAGATCACTCCCCTCCCCCGGACTCATCTTGGGTGTCTAAAAGAAGGCTTCCTTAGGACTCCCAGACGGGAAGGGGTCCTCTTTATTGATCCACCCTGTATCTCCAAAGCGGGTGGCTGGGTGCGGCTGAACCACCACGTCAACCTCCCAAACTCTGCAAGCTGCCTTCATACAACAGGCTTTTCTGGGTTCGTTCAGCAATGCCAGGGCGGTGTGAAAGGCCATTATGTGATGGTTGTGTCAACCCAGCTATTTCCCAAGGGGGAACAGAGGCAGCGGGATCAGCCAAGTACGCTGGCAGAGGCTGCTTCTCAACTGGAAGGCTCATTCAGACCTTTTCCTCATGGGTTCCTCTGGCCTGGGGCCATTTGGTGGCTTAGGCAATATGGGGACCGCCGTAATCTCAATAATAATAAGACTAGTAATAAGAATGGACCATCAAGGCGGCGGCGGCGGCTCCGTTCGCAGCTCAGTGGGGACATGGTTGAGGCAGGAACCAGGCACTGGTCAGGTCAGGGGGCTGGTGGGGCTCTGACGGCAAATAAGTGTGCCTGGTGGCCCCCCCCCCCAGCTTGACAAGGGCACACGGTCAGTTCTGGGGTCTCATCCTCTTGGCCTCATCCACAGGAGCATCAAGGGCCACCCTGCGTGGACAGGACCACCCCTTCTCACTTCGTGTCCACGGAGTTCACCATGTTGCTTCTTTTTCAGGATAGCAAAGGATAGGATGCAAGCAGACCTCGATGCGAAGCCAGAAGATTTGAACATCAGGAGGTCAACCTCCTCCGGCTTCTGGAACAAAGAGGCCGCCAGCGGAGACTACGGCCTGATCATTAATGGGCACAGCTTGGTAAGGGGGTGCCTGAGGCTGGCCCCTTCTGCAACAGGCCAGGGGGCAAACAGGGGCCCTTGGCTAACAAAGGCGAAGCCGTGGGAACTGGCAGGAGTGCCATGCCCCTTCCTGAGGCCAGGCTGGTCCCGATCCTGCCAGTCACGTGGGACCAAGGACCTGGATGTGCTCCAGGCGGGATGCTACTGCTGGGGGGTTGCGGAGTTTGGTTTTTGATGGTTTGCTAATGCTGTGAGGAGGGCAGCCCTATGAATTGGTTTAGTAAGTACGTAAGAAAGAAAGTAAGTGCCAGTTCAGGACAGGCAAGGGGCTGGTCACCTCACTCATGCCAGACCGCTGGCCTTTTCCTGGGTGTTTTGCACTCCAGCCTTGGGATGCTCTGTGCCCCTGGCAGGCCTATGCGCTGGAGGGGGAGCTGGCGGAACTGCTGGTGGACACAGCCTGCCTGTGCAAAACGGTGATCTGCTGCCGGGTGACTCCGCTGCAGAAGGCCCAAGTGGTGGAGCTGGTGAAGAAGTACAGGAACGCCGTCACCCTGGCCATCGGAGATGGCGCCAACGATGTCGGCATGATCAAAAGTGAGTGTGGTAGGTGGCTCAGCTCTTGGCCAGGCCCGGGGGAGAAGCCGCAGAAGCAGAGGGACTCTGAGAAGCCAGGCCAAGGGGGCAGGGAACGGGAAGCCAATCCTGCAGGGTGGCTGTGGCTCCCGTGGCTGGCTCTCTCGCTCTTGGAGGCCCAGCAGAGCCTTGGGCGTGGACAAGCACCTTGCACTCCTTTGAAGGCCAGTGGCAAATCCCTCTCTGTCTGAGCCTTCTTCCTGTTCTTCCTGTGCCCCCGTTTCTCTGGCCTTGGGGGGCCAAGCGCAGTAGCCGTGGGACAAGTGGATAAAGTGCCCACCAGTTTCCCCTGCTGAGGGCCTTCCTGTTTGGTCTTCTAGCTGCCCACATTGGCGTCGGCATCAGTGGCCAGGAGGGGATGCAGGCGGTGATGTCCAGCGACTTCTCCTTCGCCCAGTTCCGCTACCTACAGCGGCTACTGCTGGTCCACGGCCGGTGGTCATACATCCGCATGTGCAAGTTCTTGTCTTACTTCTTCTACAAAAACTTTGCGTTCACGCTGGTGCACTTCTGGTTCGGCTTCTTCTCCGGCTTCTCCGCCCAGGTACTCGCCTCTGCTGAGCGCAGGCCTCCACCCCAGGGGCAGCCGACTGGGGAGGGTAACGGGGGGGGGGGGGGGCAGAGCATTTCCCTGGCCTGCTCCAGCTGATGGCCGAGGGCAGGTCTGGTGGCCAGGAAGACCAAGCATCTCTTTTCCTACCGGACTTTCAGGTGAGGGGCAGTTTGGTTTCAGGGGCCAGCAGGCTGACTGATGGCCGTGAGCCCTTTGCCAGGACAGCGGGCAATGCAAGGACCCCGCTCGTCTGCAGGGAGGAAGCCAGTTCAGTTTCAACCTTGGGAAGTTGCTGCCCAACTTCTCAAAGCCACACAGAGGTGGAGAATCCACGATCGTTATAGTTGCTGTCGCACAGAAATTTACTATCCGGAAGCTTTTCCCTCTATTGAAATGAAATCCAAGTAATTGTAATTTGTGCTCACAATTTCCGGTCATGGATTCTGTTGCCATGGGAAATCATCCCTCCCTGTAGCTGCATGTGGATCAGGCATCTCACACGTGTGTGCCCTCGGCCAGTGTGAGGACTGGGACACTAACCACCCAGCCTGGCTTTGCACAGCACACAACGCTCTGCAGAGAGAGAGAGAGAGAGAGAGAGAGGAAGCAATTTTAGCAGGAGTACTGATAGTCCTCAACTTACGACCATTATTGAGCCTAAGGTTATAAGTCAAGGCATCACAGGACCACACCTGATTTTTCAACATATTTTATGGTGGCCGTTAAGCAGATTTTCCCAAATGGGTGTTTGGGAAAGTAAATGTCAGAATTAAGGGGGGGTGAGGTGGGAAGGTGCAAACACTACATACAATTACAAAGGTGGGAGGGTTGCCAAGCACCCAAAATATGATTCCATGACCACAGGGGTGTGTGTTAACTCTGAGTAGCTATGGTAACTTCGAAAACAAGTCATAAGTAGCTCTGGCTAGGTCCACCGTAAGTTGACAGTAGTTAAGCAACCGGTCATAAGCCGAGCTTCCCTTAGCCAAGCCAGCCTCATCTAATCACTTTCAACAAGCTGACAAGCGTGACAGGTGCATGGACAGACCGACCGACCAACCGACCTGTCCCCACTACCACCTTCTAGAAAAGCTGCGTTCTGCTTTCTTCCCAAGCCTTTTGTTCCTCCTTCAAAGTTTTATCTTCTGTGTTGATTCTCCATCCTTCCCTCTTAATGTCCCAACCACCCACACACATTGCATCTTCTGCCCCTTTGGTTGGTGGTTAAAACTAGGCTTCCATTACCTGCATGTGTGCATCTCCTCCCCACCCAAAGATTAGGCTCGGTCTTTGGCTCTATTTATTACACCTTCATCTTCATTTTAGATTTATCAGAGAACTGTTTTCCTTGCTCTTGTTTCATTCATTCATGCTCTCGATTGCTTTCTTCCCTTACATTCCAAGTCACTGTCTTCCATCTCTGGTCCTTCACAAATGGTCACCTGTGGCCCCCTAGAACTCTCATCTCTGCTCCCAGTTGTGGCTTTGGTCAACCAAAGCTCTGGCATCCTGTTTTCAGTGAAGACGGAAAGGGCAGCTAGCATTCCCTGGAGGGATATACGGTGGCAGGATTGGTAGGTGTGCCTGTTCCAAGACAGACCAGGTTCTCTGCTGTAGAGGCAACCTTGCAGGCGAACGTAACAGTGGCTCATTTACAAAGAAGTCTCTGTAGAATATACCGGCCCACAACCAGGATGCAGCGACTTGCCCTGAGCCTAGAACAGGGAGAAGAGCGTGATATATACGGAGTCACCTCTAGGTGAGATGGGCATCATATAAGTTCAATAAATGATAAGCCTCCTTGAGAAAGGCAGAACCCCACGCCTGAGGAACAGGAATTCAGAAGGAAACATGGGCATCCTCCCCTCTCTATCCACGGATCTCCAGATTGTAGGTTTGGTGCCTTTCCGCTTTGCTGTCTCACGTCCTCCCTTCTTCCCCTGCAGACCGTGTATGACGAATGGTTCATCACCCTTTACAACATGGTATACACCTGTTTGCCAGTGCTTGGAATGAGCCTCTTTGACCAGGTAAGACTCGCTCGGGGTGCCTTTCCTTGGTCTCAGTTCATGAAACGGAAGGAAAAGCAACAGAAAAAAGGAGGCTCCCTCACTGGGGTCCCCTTTCACAACACACGGTCTAGTTTATAGGTCATAGCAGATTAAAGTTATTTTCTGAGCCCGGTAAGTCCTGCATTTCTCTCAAATGATCCACTGGTGCCCTCTAGTGACCAGCCTTCAAAGCCATCCTGTCCATTATTTTATTCATTAGAGATGCAAATATTTCCCAGGGGAAGGATTCTTATTTCATTAATTAGTGAATCAATGCCCAAGTCTTCATTCAAGTCCACCTGGAGCCTTACTCCGCGGAGAACCTTTTAAGATCAGCCCTCTATGTTCCCCAAAGAATAACGGCCAGGGTCCTATCCGGCAACAGGAGCTCCGGCAAAGCAGTCTAAAGCCAGCCACCGGGAGAGCTCCTTCCCAGAGCAGAGCCGTCCACGGGGCTGAGCCTGGGAGGGGGCGCTTCTCCACCTCCATCGCTAGCCCTGGGACAGCTTTTCTCTGGGAGTCGAACCGGCCAGAACCTGCAGGAACAAGCGTGGCCACAGCTCCTAGCCTTGGCCTCGGTTTGGAAGATGGGGCGGGGGCTTAGGACGCCTCCTGCAGGGGCAGCGGCTGCCACCTGGGTCCCCAGCTTCCTCTCTCTGCTGCCAGGACGTGGATGACCGCTGGAGCCTGCAGTTTCCCCAGCTGTACGTCCCTGGCCAGCAGAACCTGTACTTCAACAAGAAGGAGTTTGCCAAGTGCATCCTCTACAGCATCTACAGCTCCCTGGTGCTTTTCCTGGTCCCCTATGGAACCACTTTTGATTCTGTGCGGAACGACGGGAGGAACGTTGCTGATTATCAGTCCTTCGCCCTCATGGTGCAGACCTGTCTGCTCATCGTGGTGTCGGTCCAGGTAGGGGGCTCCGTCTCACCAACTGCGCCAGTTCAGTGCCCCCCCGGCTCTTTCTTCCGAGGAGGGGCCCAAATCCGGAAGCCAGGATTTCGCCTCAGCATCAACACAGCCCACTCAGCTCAGGAGTTCAGCAAAAGCGGGTGTCCAGTTTTAGTGGTAGCACCCGGCCTTGTTGGCTTGCATTAATCCTTGGTTTGCCATTCAGCTGCACAACGGGTGGGGGTCCAGGTCTGGGAAAGCTGCTCCACCAATACACCAGGAACCTGGCAAGAAGCCCCGGGTGGTCCAGGGGGAGCTGCTCAGCTGGAGGAGGGAGGGCTGAGGCCCCCCTCCGCCTGAGGTATCCGAATGCAGGTGGCTGGGGGCGCAGGCCGCCCCCCCCCCCCCCCGTGGCTGCTGCCCAGAGGAGCTTTTGGGCCGCGTTGGCAGATTGAGCGCTAGGGCGGGGTGTGGGTGCGGGTGAGGATGGCTAGCCCCAGTTCGTGGCGGGGGTCAGCGAGACAGAGCAGCTGCTGCTCCCACGGCTACGTCAGCCAGGCTGCCTTTTGCAGATGGGCTTAGACACGGCCTACTGGACGGCCGTGAACCAACTCTTCCTCTGGGGCAGCCTGGCCATCTACTTTGTCATCACCTTCACCTTGTACAGCGATGGCACCTACCAGATATTCACCTCCTCCTTCCCCTTTGTCGGTAGGTTCAGAAGCTGCAAAGAACCCCCCTCAGTGCCGTCCCTGGGGGAGGCGGCGCTACAAGTGGGGAGGGGATCAGGGGCAGGGAGGGTGACGTTCCCAGGGACCTGGGCTGAAGAAACCCCACCCAGGGACCAGGCACCCAGGGACCTCAGCCCAGCAGGGCAACGGCTGCCCGTCTCTCCCCCCCCCCCCCCCAGGCACCGCCCGGAACATCCTCAACCAGCCCAAGGTCTGGCTCTCCATCTGCCTCTGCGTGAGTCTCTGCGTCCTGCCGGTCATCGCCTTCCGGTTCTTCAAGATGCAATTCATGCCCAGCCTCAGCGATCAGGTACTCCTTGTGGCTCAGGATTTGGGCCCCCCGTTGGGCCCCAGGAGGTCCAGAGCAGGGTCCACCCCCCCTCCCCCTTAGGCCCTGCCTCCCGCCCTGTGCCGGGGCCAGTCCGAGGCTTGCAGCCGGGAGCCGTGCCTGGATGACACGTTGTGCAGAAGGTGGACAGAAAAAAGGGGCTGCCGGCGCTGCGCTTGGTGACTGGGAGGTTGGTGAGGGACGCCCCTTTCGGCCGGGCTGCCAGCCTGCAGATTCTGAGGGGGTTTGTTGGCTGAGGCATCTCTCTCTCCGTGCCTGCAGCCCCCCCTCCCTCCTCCCATTTCCCCCACAACCACCCTCTGAGGTAGCTGGGCTGAGTGAAAGGGACTGGCCCATGGTGGGGGGGGGGAGGCAGCCTCTTTGAGGGAGCCTGTGGCTCTCCAGGCCTGTCTTGCAACGAGGAGCTGAAGCAACGTGGGGGGAGGATTTCTGCCCTGCCCCAAAAGCAGCTGCTGGCCCATGGCCCCCCCCCCCCCCCCCCCCCCCCCCCCCCCCCCCCTGATGCAGCGAGTAGCCTCAAAGCCACTGCAGTGACTGTCATGTGGTCATGCTGCCCCCTAGTGACAATTTGGGGCACAGGCGGAGCTGCTTCCCTCCTCTTTCTGGCTCAGAGGCTGGGAAGAAGATCCAGAGCAGAACCACCAAACCCGAGGCCCAGGCCCTCCAAGTGGGCCGCCCTCACTCTCCCACCCCCAGTGCACAAAAAACGCTTCGGAGCCAGAGGAACTAAAGGCTAACCTGGGATGGGGGGGGGGGGGGGCCCCGGGTCTCCCCAAAGGGCAGGCACATCCCATCCGCATTAGCCCCAGAAGGGGGGGGGGGGGAAACAAGAGGAAAGGGAAGACGTCAAGCCCCAGTCCCACCCCACCCCCCAAGAGAACCAGTATGAAAAACCAGGAACAACCCCCACAAGGGAAAGTGGTGAGATCTGTCAATGGAGAGCCAGGGAAGGAAGGGGGGCCTGGAGTGGGAAAGAGGAGGAAGCCTCCCCACTCCCACCCCTGCCAAGGCTTGGGGCTGAAGGAGGGAGGGAAGAGTCTGTGGGCAAGGAAAAGGGGGGGGCGAGGGCAAAAGTGCAGAAAAGTCAAGGAAGCACACGGCGCTTTTGAGGGGGAGCCGGAGGTCAGCAAGGGGGGAGGCGACAGCAGCAGCAGCAGCAGCAGGGCTGCGGGTGCAGCTGGCACAACCGGAGGCAGCTCCAGCCCGCAGGCCGCTTTGCTCACGGGAGAGCTCTGCGGGGCGTGCAGAGGCTGCCCTGCGCTTGGCGATGGTGAGGCGGCTGAGCTTGTTCCGCTATCAAGGAGCCAGAGTGAAACCAGGTGTGTGTGTTAAATGTGCCCGGGAAGGAGTTTGGCAGAAGAGCCCCCACCAAACGGGAGGAGAGGTGCCCGTCATAAAAGCTGCCAGGGCAGGGAGGTGGGGGGGGGCAGGCTTTCCCTCTTCAGCCGGCCAGGTACCCCTTAGGAGGGTGAAAGCGGACGCAGAAAAGGCCAAGGTCTGTGGCGGAATGAAGGCAGAGCAGCCCCTGGACGGAAGGGGAGGACGAGGGGCAGAGTCAGCGGAAGCTCCCCTTGGAGGCATCGATGGCGCCTTCCTCAGTCAGGACAGACAGCGGGGGGGGGGGGGAAGTCAGGACAGACAGCAGAAGCCC
>NW_020716849.1:385112-398902 GCF_900518725.1 Notechis scutatus | reverse complement strand
GGCCCCCCCCCACCGGGGGGGGGGGGGGCCCGCCCGCGAGGGGGCGGGGGGGGGGGGGGGGGGGGGGGCAGGCTTTCCCTCTTCAGCCGGCCAGGTACCCCTTAGGAGGGTGAAAGCGGACGCAGAAAAGGCCAAGGTCTGTGGCGGAATGAAGGCCCCGGGGCGGAAGGGGGGGAGGGGAGGACGAGGGGCAGAGTCAGCGGAAGCTCCCCTTGGAGGCATCGATGGCGCCTTCCTCAGTCAGGAGAGGGGGGGGGGGGGGACAGAAAGTCAGGACAGACAGCAGAAGCGCTTTTTTTGGCAGAGGATGCCGGATTGCCGGCAGGGAAATCCAAGTATTTTCAGAGCAAGTGAGGTAGGCTGCCCGATGGAGCCCGGAGCCTGGATGGGGAAGTCAGTGGGCAGAAGGCCAGGGAAGTCGTATTGGACGGGGGGACAAGCCCAGGGCTCCCTGGGGGCTCCTCGCTCACGGATGCCGGGAGGCCTGAGCAGGACCAAAAGGGAACAGATTTGTCCCATAAAAGAAACCATGTAGTGAGTCACAAGGCCAGTTCTAGCTTGTGTGCTGAGGGTCAAAGAACCGATGAGCACCGGGAGAAAAGGTTCCGGTCCAACTGCGTTCAGTTCCAAATTCAGTGAGGTCCAAAGCAGTTGAGCTCCCAGGTGGCCGCCCTGCATAGGATGTCGAACGGAAGAGGGGAAAGAAAGGGGGACCCTCTGGGGAAGAAGGAGGGCAAGTGGGGGGGCCACAGCGGGGCAGAGGGAGAAGGAGGGGGGGCTTAAGGGCTGCTGGGCAAAAGCAGAGGAGGCGGTCAGGCATGAAGGGGGGGAGGGAGGGGTCCCTGGGCTGAGTCGACCCCCTGGAGAGAGAGAGGACCTTCCAGCAGCCCCCCCCGGGGGGGGGGGGGAGGGGGGGGGGGCGGGGGAGGAAGGCGGACGGGGGGCCGTGCCGGGAGGGGAAGGTTGCCGGAAGGCTCCCTGGCCTCTCTGGACCCCCTTTCCCCCGGGCGCTGCTTGCCCCCCAAGGCAGAGCCTCCCGCGAGGTCCCGGCGCTCGGAGACTCAGCCGGCCTCTCTTCTCCCGCGCAGGTGGTGCGCAGAGTGAAGCAGCTGCGCAAATCGCCCGGCCCGCCCGCCCTGAAGCGCTACCTGCAGCGCAGCGCCTCCCGCCGCTCCGGCTACGCCTTCTCGCACCAGCAGGGCTTCGGGGACCTCATCACCTCCGGCCGGAACATGCGCCTCAAGTCGACCCCCGCCAGCCCGGCGCCTTACGCCCAGAAGTACCGGCCGCGCTTGGAGAGGAAAGACGGGGGCGCTTCCTAGCCCCGCCCCACCCCCAGGCGGAGGGACCCTCGCTCCCGCCTGCGGAGACGGGACTTGGCCGGCGCGGAGCGCTCCTACGGACGGTGGAGGGGCGGCGCGGGAGCGGGGGCCCCCCGAGACCCGGCCGAAAGAGCGTGCCGGCGGAGGGGAGCTCCCACGAAGGCCCGGCTGGGGAGGGCGCTGCGGCAGAGTCCCCGGGATTGGCGCTCCACACCGGCTCATCGCCGATGGGTCTCCTGGAGTCTAACGCTGGCCCGCCGCTGCTTCTGAATGCTTCCCGCGCAGAGGAGCCCGGGCTGAAAGGGGCCCTGCCCGAGCAGAGAGCCCCGGAAGGCCGGGGCGGCGGGTGGCTCTCCCCCCTCTGCAGCCCGGTAGTGTTGCGCGCACTGCCCGAAGAAAGATGCTGCCTGGCGGAGAGTCCGGGCTTCTCAGGACCCGAGCGGGGGGGGGGTTCAGGTCCAGCAAAGGCCTGGGGGGCTCCTGGCTCAGGAAGATGGGGAGCCCCAGAACAAGCTTGGAGGGGCCCCCCCCCCCCCGACTGGATCCCCTCCCGCCCAGGCGGGGGGGGGCGGCGCCCCCCCTCCCCCCCCCCCCCCCCCCCCCCCGGGCCGGGGCTGGTGGGGTCCCCCCCCGGGGCGGGGGGGGGGGGGGGGGAGGCACCCATCACTACTTGCACCCAAGGCTGCCTTCTGAGATTTGTCCACCCAGCCTGCAGAAGATGCTGGCCGCCTGCTGGGTGGTCTGTCCTGCTGGTCCTGCGCTGCTTTGCTCCAGGGCGCGTTGGCTGTGGGGCAGAGCGGCTGGCTTGAACTTTGGCGCCTCAACACTGAGTCAGACTGCAGGCCAGAAATGCTATTGGCAACCATCGGGTCCCCCTTGTGGGGTTCTGGCACCTTTAGGCCCTTGAAGGTAGAGGGCCATGATTGGGGAACGGGGGGGCTGGTGATGGAGCCCCATCTTCTGGGCCGGAGATGCCCTGCCTGCCGGAAGAAGCTACTCCACCGCTACCGGCATTCCTGGCCCCATCTTGGCCACGGCTGGGGTGGTCTAGCATCCAGCACTTTCAGCAAAGGTCTCAGCTGAGCAGGCCACTCGCAGGAGAAACACCCTGCCTCCCGCCCGCCCTTTGCGGGGCTGCCATGGGGTGGAAGCTTGCCGGAAAACTTGTCCCACAATGTTCCCCTACTAAGGTATATTTTTTCCGCAAGCATTTCTGTTTAATTGTTAGAATGGTATTGCTTCATCTAAAATTATTGCATAAGATAGTTATGGAAATTACGGTCGGCCAGGATTAGGGAACAGAAGGGATATTATGCCAGTCAAATCTAAATCCAGTGTTGTAATTTTTTTACGCCCATATGTTTATGCACACAGCAACTGAAGCTTGCTGAGGATAATATATTTATAATGTTGAGCTTTTAAAAAAAATAAATAATATAAGGGAAGTCTCTATTATTTATTTGTCACATCTCCAAATAATTGCAAACATTCTCACAAAAAGATCTCTTGATGTATTTGAAAATAAAATAAAACCACCCTCTGCGTTTTTATTCCAAAGTAAATCCTGCCCTCTCTACAGGCAGAACTTGCTTTGGAGGAACTGCCTGAGTTGACCCTCTTGAGGGCCCTGGGAGGGTTTCCCTCCCCTCTGACTATTTTTCCTCAGTCACTTTTAGTCATTGGGGGGCGGGGGGGGGGGGACCATCTATTTCTGGAGCAGCAAAATTGACCCGGCAGGCAGTTAAAGCTTTGCTGGCTGAAGACACCCGACGGAGCAGAGAGTTTGTGCTTTGGGGAACAGCAATGCCAGGGCTGGGGGTCCCAGAGCGTCCGTCTCATGCCAGCCCTGGGAGTCGAGAGGCCGCATTCCTAGAACACCCTTAGCCCGACGGACTGACGCTGCAGCCCCTTTCCTGGCTCCTAGAACTTTTCCGAGCCATCAAGCATTCAAAGGAAGCCCCAAGGAGGCCCCCAGACTTCACGGGGTACATTGTTGTGCCCCCCTCCCTGTTCCGTTTTGGGAAGGAGGCGGCTGTGGTCCAGGTTACCAAGTGCCTTTCTGGGGGGCGGTGTGCTACAGGTGCAGCATTTCCTTGCTTTATTAATCTAGCCATCCTGTCCCATCCCCCCCCCCCCCCCCCCAAAAAGCCTGCAGACCAACCATTTGATGGGGGTTGCTAGGATTTTCCCAGGTAGGGCGGTCAAGCTCCTGGTCTCCGTGGCCTTTTCCCCGAAGCTGCACTGGACTCTGAGGAAGGAGGGGGCACTTCTACAGGGAGCCAAAATGGCCAAAATGTTGGTTTGCCCCTCCCAAGGCAACAAAGATCAACTTAAGGGTGACACCTTTATCACGGGCGGGACTGCTACTCCCAGATTACACCATCATAAACTAGTCAAGCGTGAAGGTGCCACCTCATTTTTTGTTAGAGCCGAGGGTCTTCCCCAGATTTGCCAGCTGTCTCCGGCTCTCCCAGTCCGAAGCTCAGCTCTGCTCGTCTCTCGAAGGGAACAAAAGGGAAGATCAGTTTTAGTTCAGATCCTGTACTTCAGACAACCATGGCTTGCTCTAAAGCTACATCTGGCCAGGCTTCTCCTAAGACCATCCAGGAATTGGAGCAGAATAAGAGTTGGAAGGGGCATGGGGGGCCTTCTAGTGCTCCCCCCCTGCTCCAGCAAGATGCTCTATTCCGTTCTGGACAAATGGTTGCCCATCTCCTCTTGAAAACCTCCAGTGTTGGAGCCCCCACAACTTCTGGTAGCAGGCTGTTCCACTGCCCCTTGTCCTCCCTGTCGGGACGGTTCTCCTTCGTTCCAGGTCGCTTCCCCCCCTTGATGAGTTTCCCTCTGTGGCTGCTTGTCCTGCCCTCCGGGGCCTGCGGAGTTGAGTGTCCTGCACCACCTCAAGTTGCGTGTGCATTTGGGGGTGCACCTCTCCCACCTGCCCCTTTGCCCACAGGAGGTGTTTCTCCCACCCTGTTTCTGCAGAGCCCACTGCCCCAAAGAACCCTGGCTGGCTGCAAGGAGGGTTGGCTGGGCTGCCCAGCAGGCCCCCGGACCTTAACATGCCCTGCCAGGAAAAATCTGGTGCCTCTTCATCAGCTGACAAAGTTTACGGCTGTTTGTTTTGAGGGCCCAAACGCCTTAAAATAGTGCTGGTGCTTTCCCTCTCATTGGAAGTTAGGCACTATTATTAGATTTGGAGAGTTAATCTTTTGACAGGCTGACTGCTGGGTGAGGAACGCGCCAAGCATGCGGCTGTGGTTTTTTTAAGGCTTTAAATATCACCTGATGCTGTTGGTGAAGTTACTACGGGGCTGTGAGTTGCTCTGAGTCACAAACCCAAAGCTTAAGAATCTTCTTGGAGGCCTCTGACCCTGGGAGGGAGGGAGGGAGGGGGGAAGAGGAGGAGGCTGGGACAGATGGGGGGGGGTCTCCCTTATGGCCCTGGAGAGGCCTTAGTGCTACATCCCCACCTGTCAGAGGAAAAGGCTTTGGCTGCCTCCCGAGATCAGGGAGCATCTTCTCAGGAGCGTCCAACAGTGAACGCAGCTGGTAGGAGAAGCTGCCACCTGAACCAGCAGAGAAGGCCGAGGAGACCGAGGCCTGTGAGGGACACCAACCCCAAAGGAATTGGCTGGTCTGAGCAAGTTGGAGAAGAGGGTGAGAGGGTGACAAGCACCAGGGAGGAGGCTGATCAGGCCCTCCAGGTAGAACACAGTTTTTAGGGGGAAAAAATTATTGGTTTTTAAGACAAACATAGACAAACAAAACATAAAAACATCAAGCCATCTTCCATATATATGCATACAGTGTGTCGGTTGGTTTACAAATTGTTTTGTGCTTCCACTTCGGAGTCTTCAATTACAATTACATTGTATATATTCTCTTATTTTCAATCAAATATTAAATACATTAATATCATTGTTAATCATTTGACTATGATTCATTCATGTTTTACGAAATAATCCATATTTTACTTAATTTGTTTTATGACAGTTCATATTATCTCAAATCTACGATCATTTTGTAGATATAATAAGAAAAGAATACATCTTTATATATTATTTTCTAAGAATCTACATATTTCATTACCATGTTTTATTGTCTAACCATTGATAGAATAGATCCCAAATTTTATAAAATTGTTTATCATCTAGTTCTCTGATTTCAAATGTCAATCTAGTCATTTCAGCACATTCCAATATTTTCTTAATGATTTCCTCCTGTAATGGTATTTTCTCATTTTTCCAGTTTTTGGCAAATACAATCCTAGCCGCTGTTAATACATTTACAATCAGGTATTTCAATTCTTTACTATATATTTCAGGTAAAATTCCCAATAAAAATATATCTGGTTTCAAGTCTATATGCTTTTTTGTCATTTTTTTCCAACCACGTGTGGATTTTAGTCCAATATTTTTTGCCATCGCACAAGTCCACCACATATGGTAATAGGGGGCGTGCATAAGCGCACCAACGTGCCTACCGTCCCTGTCCTATTGTTTCTCTTATTCTTTTATTTTTCTTATATGTACCCATTTCATGTATTCACAACTATGTATACACTTATACTTATTATCTTGTAAACAATTGGCAAATCAAATAAATAAATAAATAAATAAAATAAATATGAGCCAGGTGTCTGATGACATTTCCAACATTTTTCATATTTAGGTAGAACAGAGTTGTTGAACAGCTCCTGTGGGACTGGGGCCACACGGAGGGAAAGTTGGGCTTCTGTCTGGGGCTCAGCACTCCAACGTGTTCATAAAAAGAGGAGGGGGTAGAAGAGATGCTGGGCAAGTCTGCAAGCAACACGAAAAGGGGGTGGAAGGTTCAGGAAAACCCTCCCTCTCTCGCATTCTGGGAAGCCAGAAAGCTGGGCCCTCTCTGCCCTTTAACGGGTGGAAATGGGGAAATGGGGAAATGGTGATGATCTTAAGCAACTGTTAATTGGATTTGTAACATGTGGAGCTTCCGTACCCAAACAATGGTCATAAATGGCTTCAGTGCAGCTTGGAGGAAAATGTGAAAGGGGGAGCAATGGGCACAGAAAGGATCTGGGGGTCCTTGGGGATCCCCCATTAAACAAGAGCCAGCAATAGGATGCCCCTGCTAAAGAGGAGAATGCTGTGCATTGATAGGCCCCAATTCCATCTCAAGGGAAGGGATGGAGCAAAGACAGGGCAAAGGCTGAGTTTGGACAGAAGGTAGAGAATCTGGTCCAAGCAACCAGAGGAACCGAGTATGTCAGCCGGCAGAAGCTGAGCAAGACATCCGAAGGAAGGTTTTTCTCTCTCTGCCCTGGAAAGAGCAGCAGAACCAGCAGGCCTTCACTAAGGGAGATGCTCTCAGAGGCTGACAACCAGCGGTGGAGCCCCCAGAAGCCCCCTCTCCCCTGGTATTGGGTGGCTTTGGCCCAAAACACTTCAGCAGATCTTGCAGCAAGTGGGGGTGGGACTGGATGATCTCTGGGACGCCTTCCACCACTATAACTCTTTCTGAAGGCCCTGAAGATGTGGTTTGGCCAGTGGGCCTGGGGGACCCAGAGCGGGATGGAGCCCATTAAATGGTTGGTATGAAAATGCCCGGAGGGTCCATAGAGGCACCAGGACGGGGGTCTTTTAATAGGGGCGGGGGGGGGGGGCCGCGCGAATGGTCCCCCGCCGCCACCCCGAGGGGCGAAGAGAGCGGGGCTGGGGGGGGGCGGGGGGCGGGGAAGCAGCATCGGCGGAGCGAGCGACGGCCGGGGCCGCCTTCCCAGGCTCGGAGGCTCGAGGACTGCCGAGCGGCTGCGGGGAGGGAAGGTCGTTCTGCCGCTCAGCGCCGGCAGCCCCAGAGCCGAGGCTCCTCTGTGTGGCTCTGCGGTGGGCGGGGGCTGAGGGGCTCTTTGCGCCGATGATGCATCGCTGGCATGCCGGGGAGGGGCGCGCCCAGTCCGGCCCTTCTTAGCAACCGCCCGCCTCCGCCGGAGCCAGCCGGAGCCGCCGCGATCGCCCCGCCGGAGGAGGCCCGCGCGGTGAGTGACCGGCGGGGAGGGCGGGGGGGAGGCTCGCCGCGCTCGCTGGCCGGCAGCAGCTCCACCGGAGGAGGGGGGCGGCCGCCTTACGGGCCACGTGCGGGGGGGGGGGGGGGGGGCGGCCCGGGCAGGCCCCCCGGGGGGGGGGGGGAGAGGGGGGGGGGGGGGGGGGGGCGCCTCCCCTCCACCCCGGGGATCCGCGGGGAGAAACGGCGACAGGAGCCGCGTTGGGCGCCGCTCGTGCCGCGGGTGGCGAGGGAAAGCCTCGGTGGTGGGGCGAGAGCCAGCCAGGAGGCTCCCTAACCTGCCCCACCTGCCCCGGGTGTGGACGCGGAGCCAGGGTAGCGCCCGGAACCTCCGCACTCCGACGCAGTCTATCTGGTGCGAGGGCCTGGTGAGCTTCTGGGAAAACAGGCCGGCGTCGGCTCCGCGAAGGCAGCGCCTGCAGCCCCAGACTCGGCGGGAGGAAGTGACTCAGGCCAGGGCTGGGCTGCTTGGGCTGCTGATGCCCCGAGGGGCAGCTTGGCACCCAACGTCTCATTCCCCGCATTTATTAGAGCCAGAGCCACCTTCTCCCCAGGGTTAATCTAGGACCCTGCCTCTCTCTCTCTCTCTCTCTCTCTCTCTCTCTCTCTGTGTGTGTGTGTGTGTGTGTGTGTGAAGTGAGGAGGGCAGCCTGCTGAGGTGGGCACACGTGTTTGTGGGTATCTCTGGGTGAGAAAGAGAGTCAATATTTCTCCCTGGATTTGAGGCTGGTGCTACTAATGCCAGTTATGGAAAGCGGATTGGACATAATGCCCCCCCCTCTGTTCAAGTATGGGAGGATTCAGATCACAGCGGAGACCCAGTTCTCCCGAAGCTCTTCAGCCTCTTGGTGCCTACCTGACCATGCAGCACTCGTCCCATGCGTGGCTAGGAGCCTGGTCCACCCAGGTCCTTGGAGGGCTTCAGGGGTTGCTCTGCATCTCCATCGCATTGGCCCTTTGTTCCCCCCCCACACACACACACCTCCTTTCTGGCCATGGCTGGGACGGCCAACGGAGCAAAAGGAACCGGCCAGGTGGACTTAGAGCAGAGCGGCTGGCAGCCTCTTGGCTCCATGCAACCACTGGTCAGCCAAGAGGATGCTCTCCCATCTCTCCATCCCAGCTCAGGGTTCTGGGCACGGGGTGGAGGCCCCTGTTGAGAGCCAGCAGGGCCTGCACTCCTCGAGGCCCTGCTGAGTGACCAGCGTAGCCTCAGGGACACCCCAGGGCTAAAACTTTGGCCAGCAATGCACCAGCTTCTCACCCTGATCCCGGCGTTGCCAGGCCTGAATCTGTTTGCCCCCCCCCAAGAGCCCCCCCCCTCCAGGCGAGGGACATGGGATGTTGAGCAGGCCATGGGGTGGGGTTGGCCCCACCTGCCTGGTTGAAGTGCTGTCAGCCCAGGCTTTTGTTAGGAGCAGCCTCGTTCAGGTCTTTGGGGTTTACTATTAGACCCGTCATTCTGCGCTCACCTGCTCAGGCTCCATTAGGATGGGGACAAGTTGTAGATACTGGAAAGTAAATAAGGAAGCAAAGAAAGAATCATCAATCAATCAGTCAACTAGGTGTCATTCTCTTTCCACCTTGTGCAATTCTTGAATCAAAGCTCCGTTTTGGGTCTTGGGTGGTTGGGCTGGGAAGCCCCATTCTCTCCTTCCTGTGGGGCCAACCGTGCTTGGAGCAGGTGCTTCCTTGCTCACCTGGCAGGGAATGGCCACCTGAGTTGAGCTTGCAGGCAGGCCTGAGTGGTGATGACAGCGAGAGAGAGGACACCTGAGCATTGGTCTCTGTTTCTGGGGTGGCCGAGATGACCTTGGGGGTGGCTTGCACTGCAAAGTTTGTTCACCTGGGATTCTAGAGGGTTCCTTTACTGATTGTCCTTTTCATCTTCTGAGTCATCCACTGTCCCTTGCTCACAGGTCTGTAGTTTTGCAGCTTTTCCACCTTTGCACAGCCCTGATTCTTGGTGGTGTTGTAGGATGAGCTCTGCCTTGCCTTCAGTCCATCTCTAGTAGCATTATGGATGCTGGATCCTTTGTGCTCTCTCTCTCTCTCTCTCTCTCTCTCTCTCTCACACACACACACACACACACACACACAGAGTGATGGACAGAGTAGATCGTGGTAATCAACCACCGCAATCCTCTGCAGTGTTCCGGGAACTGAGTTGGCAGGTGAAGAATCCAGAACCTCATAGACGGTTCCAGGGCTGCACAGATTTTACGGTCATATTTTTCCTTTCCATCTAGTTGAAATCTAGGTAGCTGCAACTTATGCCTGTTATTTCTGGTCATGATTTCCATCACAGCGGAAAGTGGTGCCTCATGACCTTCCCCAGGCCACCCTTCAGGGACCTGAACGCTGCCACCTTGTCTCATCGTGGTCTTTTCTCCAACTGAACATCCTCAGGCCCTTCCACCCACAGGACACAGGACTGACCTCCATCGGTCTCCCCCCTTCTGAGCCCTTCTCCAGCATCTCAATGTCTCTCTAGGAACACGGGGCCCGGAATCCCCCAGAGCGCCCCAGAAGGGCTCCCCCAGGGCAAATGGAGAGAACCAATGGCCGCGTGTGTCTTTCATCGGCTGCTCTAGCCACCATCTCAGACTTGCTGGCTCATGTTCTACTTGTGGTCAGTGACTGCATCTGAGGCTGTTTTTCCCAACATGGTGCTGCCAAGCCATGAGGCCCTCCCCTCCCTCGTGTGCCTGGTGTGTTGTGTTGGGAGAATTAGATTCATCTTGTCACATGTTCAGCTTGTTGTTGTTGCCACATCCAGGTCCTTCTCTGACGTAGTTCTTGCAAGCCACGCAACTCACTCTGTGTGTGAGCGCGTGTGAGCCTGTTTTTCTCCTCCCTCAAGGAATGCCTTGCATTCCTCCCTCTGAAAGGCCACCTGGTTCCTCTCGGCTCAGCCCTTCGCCCCGGATCAGATGGCCGTCTTGTCTAGCCCTCCTGGGTGTTGCGCAAACCTTTTCTGTCGTCCATAAATTTCACGAGCTGCCTGTCGATTCTGTCATCCAAGTTACTACTAAAAATGCTGAGTATTATGGACTCCAGGATTGATCCTGTGGTGCTGTGCTGGCTACAGCTCTCCGATTCGAGGTAGAGCCATTAATGCCAACTCTCTTGAGTGTTGCCAGCTGTGGGCCCAGCAGACTGTAGTGCCGCCCAAACCACAGAGCTTGACGCAAGGAACCTCCTCGAAAGCTTTGCTGTATCTGGGTAGCTCTGCCCACAGCATGAACTTCACCCCCCTGGCGAAGGCAGGACCCTCTTTGCTACCCCAGCACCGCCTCCCTTACGGCCGCCCTCCTGCGTTTCCACCTGCCATCTTTCCAGGGCTTGCTAGGGTGGGTTCCATCCAGGCCTGGAGACCCGAAGGCCTTCAGCTTGGCCGGAAGATCTTGACTGGCCCTGGGCCTCCTCTGCGATGGTCATTCCCAGTCAAGCGTCTTCTTCTCATCAAACTTCGCTAAATTTGCTTTCTAGGAGAGAGTCAAACAGGAGCCGGCTGCCTCTTGGCCAAGAAGGGAGTCTGTGGTCTTTCCTTCACTGTTGACCCTGCGGAAGGGCTCTCCTTTGCTGAACACGAGGCCCAAAGCCCTTCGCTTCACTGCTGCGTCCTGTCCCTTCCTGGCCAGTCGGGTAACGCCGGCCCCCCTGAGCGGCCAGAGGTACCTTTTCATTCCTGATAATAAGGCAGTAATCCCACCTCTCTCTCCCAACCTCTGTGGCTTCCCTCAAGGTTGCAAGTTCATTCCAAGTTCGCTTCAGCAAGATTTGCAAGGATCAGGAGTCTGGCTGCCCGTGGGAATCCTCACGGGAACCCTGGGCAGTGAATGGTGGTTCCGTTGCCTCCCTTCATGGCTTCCCAGGACAGTGTGGCCAGATTATAATGAGGCAGGGGGTGGAGTACGGTGGGAGGCCCCTCATGATGGCAAAAGCTGCTTTGAGGTCCAGAAGTTGGAGTGGCTGCTGGGCCTTGGCACTTCCGATGGGGACGTGTCCCCAGTGGCCTTCATCCCGTCTCTTTGGCCAGCTTCCCGTTCCTCTCCTGGCACCCAGCGACTCTTCCAAGAGGTCTTGAGGACATGGCTTCTGTTCTCCGTCAGCCTTGGGTTTCACAGGCTGACCACAGTCCATTCGGCTTCAGGGAGAGACGGCACACCTGCCGGAATCCCACCTCTGCCTGTGGTCACCCCCTTGCTCTGGGGGAAGTAGATTTGCTCAGAGGGTGGCATGGCCAGGTCAAGACACCAAACCCTCCGCCGCCTGGAGGACTTCCCTTCCCCTCCCAGAAAGTGCAATGGACCTTGGTCAGGAGAAGACAAAGGCCACGTTGTAGTGGTACACCACACACACACACACCCTCCTAGCTCTACTGGCAAAGCCAGGGTGTGGTGGGAACGGGTGGGCTGTGTCCTTGTGAGGCGGGCAGGTGCTTTGTCCCCTGGGGATGCCAGTTTTGGCTCCCTGCGTACTTGGCAGAGCCCGGGTGCCGCCTCTTGCATTGCTCCGGCTGGGTTAACTTTGTGACTCCCCCCCCGTCATCCCTTCCAGCCACTGGCGCCTAGGCTTGCAGGGCAGATTGGGGGCTCCTTCCGTGGTGGAGGGCTGGGAGTGCTGGGAAGCCAGTTCCAGGATGGGAGGGAGGGTCTCCCTCCGTTCCCTCCCAGAGGCCCAGTCCTTGCGGTTTGCTCTGGTCGGGGGTGTGGAGGTGTGTGTCCTGCTGCTTGGTTGTGGGGCCACAGGGAGCCCGGTGGATTTGCTGCAGACCTCCCAAGCGGTTCCCTGGATGGGGGGGCTCTGTGTCTTTATTTGCGCCCCCCCAGCATTTCCTAGAGAGGGGGGGGGCGCAGGGGGGGGGGGGGGAGGGGGGGGGCTGCGCGTGGGGGGGGGGGGGGGGGGGGGTGAGAATTGGTGGGGGGGGGGGGGCTTTTTCTGGACCACCCCTTTGCCAGAGAAGAGGGACCGTCACACCCCTCCACTGAAGGACCCAATGCAAGCAGGTGGGGATTCTCTGGAGCAGGCGCTGGAGGCTCCGACGGGGATCCTGTGGCCAAGCCGTGGCCCTCCGTGGCCTTTAGGGCCTCCCCCTTCCTGCCCCGCTGCCTTTGGGGGTGAAAACCTTGTTTTCGGTTTTTTTAAGCAGGCGTCACTTCCGTCCCTTGAGCAGTAAGTTGAGCCATCAGCTTAGAGAAGGGCTCTGCCCCTCCTGTCCTTCCCTTCCCGCCCTCCCCCACCCTGCCCAAAGTCCAGCCAAGATGCCCGGCTGGCTGCCTGGTGGTGTTGGGTCAGGCACCGGGATGTGGAGAGGCGGGCCTGTTTATTTCAAGGCTGCTGCTCACCAGGAACTGCCAGCCAATCAGTGCCTGCCTTGGCGGCCAGTAGCCAGGCACCGAGCCAAGCCAGCCAATCAGGGCCTGTTGCCAGGCAATAAACGATGCCTTGCCTACCCTTGAAGGATGCCTTCCTGTGCCCCCAGCCCAAGAGGGGAATGCTGGCTTTCCTTCCTTCCCTCCCTGGGTTTCTGGCGGCAAATGCCCGACGGAGCCACCCTGCCCTGGGCTCCCTTGCCCTCTGTGCCAGTTCAGAAGAAGGCAGCGAGAGGCCAGGTCTCTTCTGTGGGGATTCTCTTTGTTCCTCTTCTGCAGTTCCCCATCCTGCTGGCATCGGCCCTGGCGACTCCCTGGCTGGCCTTGCCCGGGTGCCTGTGAAGCCGGACGTGGCTCCCTCCTGGTCATGCCGTCGATCAAGTCCACTTTGCCGGGCCAGCCCTGTTCTTGCACAGGGGGTGTGTGGAAGGGGAGGCTCCTGAGCGGCTGAGTGGCTGTGAGGACAAAGCAGTGGAAAGCACACCACCCTGCATGGAGCGTAGGCAGCCGTGACACGACCGGGATCTCTTGGGGGTGGCTGATTTGGGGTCAATGAAATACCCCTCCTCCATTTTTGGATGCGGCCAGTCGCGGTGGCTGATTTCAGCCCACATAGTCTTGTGCACAGAGATTGGCCCTCCGTCACATGGAGCAGGGCACTGCTGACCGATTGTGAGCCAATGGCAGAGTTGGGGAGTCTGGGTTGGCAGGCAGGGCTGATCCTGGGGGGTGGGGGGGTCTCAGTCCGGTCCCTGGTTCTCTTCTCCTCTCCTTCCTGGGCTGCCTCCATCATTCATCTTCGGTCCTGATAGGAGTTGCCCAGGGTTGCCACTTAGGGGCCTGAATCGGTGCCTGGATTTGCACCCGCTGCCTCTCTCTCTGTCTTGAGGGGCGGGGCGGGGCGGCTGCAGATCGGCTGCAATTGCTGTTTGAATCTTCGGTCTGATTCAGCTGATTGGGAAGGTCAAACTGATGCTTCATTTTGGAAAGATCTGTGGATCAATTTGATTTCCCAGACTAATTCAGGAAAGCTTCAAAATAGATT
>NW_020716849.1:332919-365112 GCF_900518725.1 Notechis scutatus | reverse complement strand
GGAGCTGCCGCTGCCGTTTGGAGTGCCGCCGTCACGTTTGGAGCTGCTGCTTCCGTGTTTGGAGCTGCCGCCGTGTTTGGAGTGGCGGTGGTGCTCCAAACAGCGGCAGTGCTCCAAACGCGGAAGCGGCAGCTTCAAACGGCAGAGGCGGCTCCAAATGGCAGAGGCAGCTCCAAACGGCAGAGGCAGCTCCAACGGCACTCCAAATGGCGGCGGCGGCTCCAAACGGCAGAGGCAGCTCCAAACGGCGGCAGCAGCTCCAACGGCACTCCAAACGGCGGTGGCAGCTCCAATGGCACTCCAAATGGCAAGTCCCCCCACCCTTCCCCCTATTTTACATGTTTTAAACTAGGCCTAAATTTGGGGGGAGGGGCTTAATTTGATTTTATGCCTAGAAAACATGCTGGGTCTTCCTATTGGTGGAGGCCGTATTGTTGGAGAAACACGGTATCTTATGTACTCTTGCAGAATCTTTCTTTAATTATGCTTTACCCTTTATCTCTGAAAAAGATCTGCTTTTTGGCATCTTGTTTCAAGCCTTTATGGCTTTTTTTCCCTCCCATTCTTCTCCTGTCTGACCTTTTTGGCCCCCCCCCCCCCCCCTCCCCTCCGTCTTTTAACTTCCCCTCTCTGTTGTATTTCTCTTTTCTGTTGCTTTCTAACATTGTACCTTTTTTTCACCTTATTTTTCTCTTTCTTGGTTGTTTTGTTAAATCTTAACTTCTCAATTTTCCTTCCCCTTTTCCTATTTTCTTTCTTAGTTGAACTTTTTTGTCCATTAAAGATGGCTTCTTCCTCTTCTTCTTCTCCTTCTTCCCCATGTAGTTGCTGATAAGTAGAAATCACCATTTCTAAAAAGTGGAAGACAGCTCCCAAAGAATCCTTGCCTTCTTGTTCTCCTTCCTTTAATTTTTCATATTCCATTTTTAATTCATCCACAGATAGTGCCATTGTAAAGCTTTTTCTTCTTCTTTTTTTTTTTAAGAACAACCCAAATGTTTTTAATCTTAAAGTAATTTCCAAGCGTTCCAGTTATCAAACAATCCAAACAGACACAAAATATTTCCTCTTCTTCTCTTTGCACTTTCTCCTCCTGGGGCAAAATCCCAAAATATATTTTAAAGCCTAATTACAGTTAATTTCTGGTCTTATAATCTTCAAGGCGTCTCCTCCAACAAGTTCTTAAAGGTTTTTTTAGTCCTCTCCCTTCCCACTTATAACAAAGAGCTTATTTTTACCTTCTGTAAAAAAGCAGGTTTTTCAATGTCCGTTTGCTATCTCCGTAAGGAAGGGGAGTAAACTTTCCCTTCGGCACTTTCATCCGCCGCTTTGATAACCTCTTTTGGAAACAAATGTATCAATCAAAGAG
This sequence comes from Notechis scutatus, assembly GCF_900518725.1. The sequence goes on along the minus strand of NW_020716849.1, from coordinate 363,743 downwards.
TCAGATTTCCAGGGTGTTTAAATGTATCTTAATGTCCCGGTTCAGCCAAAAAACTTTCTCTTTCTACTTCTTCCTCCTGCACAAATCTTGTCCGGTTGAAGATCTCTTTGTGGCTGCCATTACTGACAGCCGCTCCACCGCCTCAGGAAAAAGGAGTCTAGCCGGCTGGGGAAAGGGGTTGCAATGTCCCCAGACCCCTGCCCGGATCTCCTCTATCTTCCGCTACCTCTCCGGGGTAGCGACAACCCCCAAATCCAATTGGATCGGGGGTACTTCAGCAGCGAGCGCAGCAGGGACCCGCAGAGTCGCGGATTCCTGCCGCCGCCGAAGCCTTGCAACCGGAAGTCCCCGGCATGTCACAACTTTTGAGTACCCCTGATATTTGGAAATGGAAAGTTGAAAAATTTAACACTGTAGAGTGGCTGGAATCATTGTGTAGGCAGGAAGCCTCTAAAGGTTTCTTGTCTGAGAACAGGATAAAAAAATTAGAAAGCACAAGTCTACGTTTTGAAAGCGATGATAGGGGAAATTCAGAAAAATGTCCATATTTTTTTATTTAATTTAAAATGAATTGTTTGAATTTGGATGAAAAAAAACTGACATCCTGGGCCACAGAATGAAAACTCAAGCCAATTTGAGGAAAGCTAACAGGGCAAATGCAGAGATCTCCAATTTAAGAAACACAACTCAACGCACAGCCTAGGCCTGCTGGGAACTTGGGAGGGGCTGGGGGAGGGCAGGGGTTCCGAAATTAAGGTCCTCTTGCCAACCTGCTTGACTTGTGGCAGCGGAAAGCACCTTGGCACCCTGTTGGCTGAGGATGCCTCCTCACAAAGAGGGGAAGACAGCTTGGCAGGTGGGTGGTTGGCAAGCCTGCCTGGGAAGAGGGAGGGAAGGGATCGTGGCCCGGCCCAGTCTTGAGAAGCACCAAAGGGGGGACTTTGAGGGAGCTCCCCCCAGCCACCCCTCAAGCCCCGAACTATCCTTCTGAATGGAAATTCCAGTTTGGGCACAGCTTAAGCCAGTCTTAACCCTCTTCCCCCAACCCCCCCCCCCCCCCCCAGCATCCTGAGCTGGCTAGCGGGTTGTGCCAACTTGGTCATGATGGGGAATAACCAACCAGGGGTCTCCCTACCTGGCAGGGTCTGGGGGAGAGGCCTTAGGGAGGGCGTACCCTGCTGGCCTGGGGGGGGCGGGGCTGCCTTTCCTCCTGTGCCCCCACCATCCAAGAACACCAGCCCACCAGGCCAAGCTGTGCAGAGGTCTGGGCTCGCTGTGCCGCTTTCCTCCGCCGTCTCTCCTTCCCTCCTGCAGGTGGCGCAGCGGATAGCAAGGTGGTGCGCTACAGCAAGGACCAGCGCCCGACCACCTTGCCCATCCAGCCCTTCGTCTTCCAGCACCACTTCCCCAAGCCAACGAAGGGCCGGGCCCTGCACAGCCACTTGGCCTCCAGCCTCTCCCAGCTCTACAGCCTCTCGGCTGCCACGGCCGCTCGCCCGGCCAGCCGACTCCCCTCCTCTGCTTCCCAGTCCTCCACCTCCACCGAGGGGCCTGTGGGGCACGGCCAGCGTTCTGCCGACGGGGCGGTTTCCCTGGGCGACGGTCATGCCAAGAGGGGGCCGGGGCCAGAGACCACCCGCCTGTCCCCGCTGGGCAGTTACTCTCCGGTGCGCCACCACGTGCCTTTCTTCCAAAGTGGGGGGGAGCCCTCCTCCTGCTCGCCCACCCCGGAGACGCAGCCCCCCCGCAGCAAGTCCTGTCCGGTCTCTGCCAACCTCCTGCCCAGCACCAAAGCTTCTCCAGCTGCTGCCAGCTGTGCCACCCAGGAGGCCCCGGGGGCCGGGGTCCTGCACAAGCAGAGCAAGAGCCCCTCGCTGGTGGCCAAGAAGAAGGAACCCCCCGGCCCCCCTGCACCCCTGGCCAAGGACCGGCTCCCCGTTGGCTCCCTCCAGCCATTGTTGTCGTCCGGTGGCTGGAGCCTGGCCAGAGCGGAGAGCCACAGTGAACCCCACTGGAAGATGGGGTGCAGCGAGGCTGCCAGTTTCAACTCCTTGGGTGGTGGCATCCCCCGGGCCCTCAACGGTAGGTGGGCATTGCAGGGAAAGGCTTCACTTTGCATGCCCGGAGTGTGTGTGTGTGTGTGTGTGTGTGTATGCTACAGGTAAATAAATGGGGGGGGCGGGGTTTTTTTTTGTTTTAGGGCGCCTGAAAGTTCATCCGTCCCCAGCTGGGTCCCTAGGGAGCCCTGAATGGCCCCCAGGCGCTTGGCCTCCCTGCCCTTCCTGGGCAGGGCCAAGGGGGGAGGAGGCTCCCCGGGGGACCAGCCACCCTGTGGGGGCCATGCAGACGTGCCGGGTGCTGAGTGACCCCTGAATCGCCCTTTCACCCGAGGCAAAGTGGGGGAGGGGGGAGGCCTCTGCTGGGGAGGCAGGCAGCCTGACCTCAGGGCCTCCTTCACACACACGCACCCATCTCACCTACACCATGAGGTGCTGGCCGGGGGGGGGACGGGGGACGGTGCCCCATCTCAAATGCCGCTGCTGCTCAGGGTGGCCTGTCTCTGTCTCCTCCTCCGGGGCTTCGGCTGCTGCGGCCACAGCCAACCACCTCTCCCTGCAAGCCCTGAAGTGGCGGGAGTACCGGCGGAGGAACCCCTTGGGGCTGGACCACATCTCGGACCTGGCAGGACTGACCGGCCACCTGGACTGGAAGCAGCCGGAGAGCAAGCCGCCCTGGAGGAACCCTCTGCTGGAGATGCCGGCGGGCCACTCCAGACCCAGACTCCACGGTGCGCCTGGGCCCTTGCGGGCTCCCCTGGCTGGCCAGCCCAAGGAAAGGCTCCTAAGGGGCCCCGAGGCCATGGGGGCTCCCCAGAAGGGGGGGCCTGCAGCGCCCCCTGCCCCTCACTTGCTCCCTTCCCCAGCCTGGGGTCTCTCTGGAGTCTTTGCTTCCATGGCTGCCCAGAGACGGTGTGGAGTGGGGCGGCCCCAGAGCCCCATCAAGTAACCAGGTGGGTCTGCCGTGCCCCCCTTCTCCCCCCCCCCCATGTCCTGCAGGACCGGCGGTGAAAGAGCCACTCCAAAGCTTCCCTGACTTCTTCCCCGACTGTTTCTCCTTGGCCGAGAAGCCACCGGCCGAGTTCTGCCTCTCCCCGGACGGCAACACCGAGTCCATCTCCGTGGATCTGCTGCAGAAGAGGGGTCAGTCGGGGGGCGGGGGGCACTCCCATATGCACTAAGGGGGCTTTCCTGGGGGGCGCTCAGGTAGAGGATGGAGGTAGAGGATGGAGGGCAGTGAGGAAGGCTCGGCTCCCCTTGCAGAGGAGGCCATGGTGCCCTCCAACCTTGGCAGCCGGGCTCCCCTTGCGGAGGGTCATTGCCCAGAGCGGAGCCGTCTTTTGAGGGGGCTTGTGGGGAAGGGACCCAGGCAGGGAAGGAACCTGGTGCAGTCAGGAAAGAGGGCTCCGACCCCCCAGCTGTTTCCGAAGACCCCCAGATGTGACCCTAGTTCAAACATGTGGCTGTTAGGCAGGGCAAGCCCCCTGGAGGGAGGGGTCTTCGGAGAAAGGGAGACGGGGGTCTTTAGGGTCCCTCAGCTGCTCTGCACTTTCAGCCCCGCTCCCCGGGATGGCCTGAGAGGAAGAGAGTAGGGCTCATTTGACACAGAAGAGCCCCCACCCCAAATGTCTGGAGCCAGAACAGGCCCCCCAGAGGCCTGGATGGGAAGGAGGGGCTATGGGTGAGGGCCAAGCGCAGCCTCGTCTCTTCTGCCCACCAGGTCTCATCAAAGCGATCAACATGTCCGTGGACCTCATTGTGGCCCATTTTGGGACCAGCAGGGATCCCGGAGTGAAGGTGAGCTGGCTTTCCTCTTGGTCTCCTCTCCCTTCAGCGCCTCCATCGATCCAGCGCGAGGCCTTCCCTGCAATGGCCCTTTAAGGCATGTCCACCTCATGGGCATCGCCGGGGCCTCTGCCACTTTGGGACAGTTGAGGGTGGCAGGAAGTGGGGTGGCCTTAGGAAAGACGGACGCATCAGCCCCGAGAAGGACGAGCGGGTGGTGAGGAAACTCAGGTGGGCCTGTTGACTCCTGGCTACAAGATTCTGTGGTTGGGTGCGGCCTGCCTTTGAGGGCTGGTGGGCAAGCAGACCAGAATGTCGGGCCAAGAGCTTGCCCCCCCCCCCCCCCCCCCCCCCCCCTTCCCCGGAACCTTTCCTACCCCTCCCTGGGGCCGACCCCACGGGGCTGCGCACGACCGAGGCGGGGGCTTTCAAGAGCGGCGCCACCCCAAAGCCCAAGCTGAGCTGGGGGGCCTCCAGCCAAGCAGAGGGGTGGGGAGGAGCGGCTGCTGCTGTGGAGGTCTGGGGGGGGGGCTCCCTTGTCTCCCCTTTTGAAAGGGGGGGGGGGGGCCTTGCCCCCCCCCCCCCCCCCCCCCCCCCACCGCCTTCTGCGTTCCTCCTGCTCAAGTCTCTGCCAAGCCTGCAGGTCGGAAGGGGAGGGGAGTGCTGGGAGAGCTGGGGGTGGGGGAGAGGAGGCCTGGCCCCCACCCTGTGACCTGTCCTCTCTTCTTCAGGCCAAACTGGGGAACAGCTCAGTGAGCCCTAATGTGGGGCATCTCGTCCTGAAGTACCTGTGTCCGGCCATCCGGGACGTCCTGAGTGACGGGCTCAAGGCCTACGTGCTGGACGTGATTGTTGGCCAGAGGCGGAACGTCCCCTGGAGCATTGTGGAGGCCTCCACGCAGCTGGGTAGGGGCTTCCGGTCTGGGCCCCCAAGGATCCCCCTGTCTTCTCCCGCCCTGGGAGGGCCCCAGGCTCCCTCCCCCAGCACCGGCCAGCCCTTGCCTGCATGGCGTGTGAGCCTGCCCCGGAGGAAGAATCGGGGGGGGGGGGGCGGTCCGGGGGACCCCTGGGGCCTTGCTAGGCGGGGGGGCGGGCCAGAGAGCCTGCAAAGGAGGGTCAATCTCTGCCCTCCAGCTGCTTAAAAGGGACCGGCTGCCCATCGGGGCCAGTGGGGAGCAGCAGGAGGGGAACACTGGCTCGAAAGTGCACCTGAAGGGACCCCCATGCCCCCTTCTGACGCCCCCTCCTCTCCCGCAGGGCCCTCCACGAAGGTCCTGCACAGCCTCTACAGCCGTGTCAGCCAGTACCCGGAGCTCACCAGCCACAACATGCGCTTCAACGCCTTCATCTTCGGCCTCCTCAAGTGAGCAGGGCTGCGTCCCCCCCTGCCCTGTTGCGGCCGGAGCCAGGAGGGCCAGGGGTGTGGGGGGCGCTGCTCTGCCCCTGGGAAGGAGGCAGCAGGAGGGAGGGGGCCTCCTGAAGCAGCGTGGCTCAACCTCAGCGACCCCCGGGATCCCCCAGCCTGCCCCACCCTGACCCTCACCGAACCCGGCATTGCTGGCTAGGGAATTCGGGGAGGTGAAGTCCACCAATGAGGGTGGCCAGAGCGCAAAGGCAGCACCGGGAAGGAAGGAGGCTCCTTCAGCCACCGGCCAAAACGGAAAACGGGGGTTTTTGGACCAATGTGGGCAGGCAGACAAAAGGACCCACCACCGACCGACGGGCAAGGCTGAGAGGCTCCGTGGCAGGGAAGGGAAACTGGGAAGCAGCCAGTAGCCCCAGGGGAGGGAGGCCAGCAGCGCAGGGACGTTGGTGGTCCAGGCGCTAAGTAGGGAGAGGTGGCCCAAGCGAGGTTTCCCGCTTTCCTGGACGCTGTGGGAGCCGCCACTGTCCTTGGGCCGGACCGACCCTCCTCGGAGGGGCTTTTGCTCAAACGGAGCTTTGCTCCGTAAAGGTGAAACGAGACGCTTTCTCCTCCAGCCAGGATCCAGAGCCACCACGAACTCTGTGCTCCCGTGTGGCCCAGGTCTCTCGATGCTGAAGCAAGTGCCCAGGTGCACCCACAGCTGAGGCCCTGGTGCCAATTATTCTTCTAGCCTTGGATTCTTATCCTGCTGTCGTTTTTCCGTATATTTTTAGTCCAAATCAAGGCTGCAAACATACCTGGCAGTCCTGCCCCCCGTTTTCCCCACAACAACAGCCCTGTGAGGGGGGCTGGGCTGAGGGGGGAGGCGGAGGCCCAAAGTCACCCAGGCAGGCGAGACTAGAACTCACCGCCTCCCGGTTCCTAGGCCAGCAGCTTCACCCTGGCACCCTGTGGCCAGCAAGGCCTGGCTTGTGTCCCCAAACGGTTCCTCACCCTCTCCTCACCTGGGCACTCCTGCCTGTCCTCACCCTCTCTCTGCCTTCTCCCCCGACAGCATCCGGTCCCTGGAGTTCTGGTTCAACCACCTCTACAACCACGAGGGTAGGTCCCTGGCTCCTGACCGCAGTGGGGGAGGGCCGTGTGTGCTGGGGACGGGTTGGGGTGTTGCCCAGGCGGGGGCCCTGCCCTCAGGAGGCTCGTCCGCTCTTGCCGGGCAGACCGCTGCCACGCCACTGGGCAAGGTGGCCCTTCCACAGCAGGGGGAGTATGGAATGGGGGGGGGTTTGGTAGGTGGAGCTGGGCAGCCCGGAGCCCCCTTCGGCTGGCCTGGCTGGGGCTCTGAGCTGCTGAGCTGCCTGGGGGCCCCCACTGACGGTGCCCTTCTGCCCCTCCAGATGTGCTGCAGGCGCACTACCAGCCGACGGGCTTCCTGCCGCTGGCGCACGGGGCCTGCCAGGGCCTCTTGGAGGAGCTGCTCCTGCTGCTCCAGCCGCTCTCCCTGCTGCCCTTCGGCCTGGACCTGCTCTTCGAGCACCACCTGCTGCAGGAGGGCAGGTGGCAGCAGCGGCAGAAGGAGCTCCTGCGGGGCCAGCAGGGCCTGCTGCTCTCCGCCCACTCCACCCTGCAGCTCATGCGCACCCGGGGCGCCCAGCGGGCTGGCGAGGGCTCCCGGGGCCCGACCCCCCCGGAGAGACCAGCGGAGCCCAAGGGGGCCCCGGAGCTGAAGAAGGACAGGCAGGCCAGCTGGTGGCTGCAGCTCACCCAGAGCTCCCAGGTCTACATCCAGGGCTCCCCGGAAGGTGCCCGCCTCGCCCACCAGGAGCGCAGGAAGAGGGCGGGGGCCGGGAGGGTCCCTCCCCCGAGAGAAGGGGTGGTGGAGGGCGCAGAGGCCTGCCCCCCCACAGAAGCCCCCCCAGTCAGGGAGAGGCTTCCGGCCGAGGAGGCCAAGCCGCCCTGGAAGCCAGGCCCTCTGGCCGGGGAGGAGGGCAAGGAGAAGGGCCGGCCCTTCTGGATGGGCAGCCCCCCCGGATGCCGTGCTGGCGGAGCTGAAGCGCAGCAGGGAGCAGGACCAGGCGGCGGCCCCAGGGAAGGAGGAACCCATCCCCCGCGTCCCCAGCAGCGGCCAGCCCAAGTGGGCACACCTCTTCGGTTCCCGCCAGGCGCCCAAGGAGCCCAAGCAGGCCAACAGGTGGGGTCCCTGGCGGTCGGGCGCTGGCTCTGCCTTGGCGGCATTGCTTTGGGCATGGGGCAGCCTGGACGGCCGACTTCCAGGCTGTGAGCAGGGACTCCCCCCCCTGCGCAGCCCTTTCTAACAGCAGGAGGGTTGCAGCAGGGGAGGCCTGGTATCTAACGCCCCCTTGTTGAATTGCGGGCAGGGCAGGGCAGCGGGGCCCTTGTGGCCCACCCTGAGAGAGGATTTTTGCAGGAGACGCCGACTGTTGGTTTGGGGCTGCCCCGTTTTGTTTTGTGGGCACCCGGGTCCTGGGCTGGGCCAGATGGGAGGCTGCGCTGCCCAGTGGCTCATGGCAGGGGCCGGGGTGACTGGGGAGCAGCTGCCATCTCAGCTGGCAGAAGACGTGCTGGGGGGCTTCACCGGGGGGGGGGACATTCCCAGGCAAAGCTGCGGTGCCCACGGCTCCGCTGACCTGACTGCTGCCCTCTCTGCAGGCTGCCCTCCGGCTGGCTGAGCCTGAACCGCTCCGTCTTCCAGCTGATGGCCCAGACGGTGGGCGCCAGTGTGTGGCGAGAGGACGAGGCGGCTCCCAAGCAGCTGCCCGCAGCCGAAGGCCAGCCGTCGGATGGCAGGGCCCACCCCGGTGCCCCATGGTGAGTGTGCTGGGGCTGGAGCTGGCCTGCTGGGAGGCCCCAACCCGCCTGGCTCTGCTCTGGGGCTAGCAGAGCCTGGACAAACCCCCTTCTGCCAGGGACCCCGTTGCAGGGAGGTGCTGCGTGTGGCTGTCCCTGGCTGGCCTCCCAAGCCCTTTGGGCAGCAGACCTGGGGGAGGGAGGGGGCTGCCCGGCCCTTGTGCACTCAATTCCTGAGCCTGCCCAGAAGTGGGGGGGGAGGATGGGCAGCCAGCCTCTCCGAAGCCTGGCGCTTGGCTGGCATGGCTTCTGGCACCCCATCCTGACTGAAGAGGGCGGGCACGGCTGGCTGGCAGGCACTTTCAGGGAGGGCTGCCTGGGCAGCCGGCCCTTGGAGGAAGAGACCTTCTGCCTTTAGCCCGGCTGGGGTGGGGGGACGCAGCTGCCCCCCCCCTGCAGTCAGCAAGAGCCCTGATGGTTGGGGGCAGCTATGCAGTAAAAGCTTTGGGGGAAACCGGAGTGGGAAGGCCGGTGGTGCCTCTCCAGGGCCGGGAGGGGAACAGCCCTTACGGCAGGCTCTCTTCCCCCAGGGCGGTGAAAGCCCTCTGCCACCACATTGCCACCGAGGCCGGGCAACTGAGCTTCAAGAGGGGAGACATCCTGCGGGTGCTGAGCAGGGTGGATGCCGACTGGCTCCGCTGCAGCCGCCGGGAGGGAGCCGAGGCCGGGCTGGTGCCCATCATGTACGTCACCCACCTGGAGGATGCTGATTATTGATGGGCAGGTGATCCCTGGTGGTGCCCAGAGCCGTGCCGGCCCACAGGCCCCTCGCCAAGACTCAGCCAAGGGCCCGGCTTCTCTTGCCTGCCCTGGGCAGGAGGGGGGGGCTGCTCCTCTCTGCGGGGCCTCCGGTGGCCAAACGTTCCTGTGCATGCGCCTCCCCCCTTCCTCTTCCCCGTGGCCCCCACGCCTCGTCCGAACAGAAGTAGAGCCCCTCTGAAGGGCCACCCGGGCCCCGGAAGGCCTGCTCCAGACTTGGGGGACTGTGTGCTAACCTGTATTAATGCTGGGCAGGGGGAGGGGGGAGGGGGGGCGCCGGTGGGAGCAGCTCGGCCTCTCTGCATGCAGGCAGGTGGAGCCAGTCGCAGCCGGCCTCTGCAGGAGCAGCTGTCCCGCCAGCGGTCCCACCGAGGGTGGACGCTTTGAAGCCAGAAGGACCCCCACGGCACAGGCCAGCGGGGGTCGGTGGGACCTCACGCCACTCGATGGGGAGAGGGTGTCTTTTGTGGGGGAGGGGTCAGAGCCTGGGTTGTATTCTGCCCCCCCCCAGCCAGAGGGCAGTGCCAGTCAGTATTTGGGGCTGGGCTGGGTGGGGCTCTCGCCTGCCCGCCCCGCCCCCTCGAAGGACCTGGTGTGAATGCAGGAGTCGGTCCTGCCAGGGGTGTGAGGGTGGCGCCATCTTTAATTTATACTTCCGGCGTTAGAACAGGGTGTCTCGCCTTTATTTATTTCTTTATTTATGACACGTATTAATAAAAAAGGTGCTGATTACGAGCTCCCTCGGCAGCCTGATGATTTCCCCCCCCACCCCTAGGACCCCTCCCACCTACACAATTTGAGCTGTCTTGATGCGTCGTTCAGAAGGAGCTGGCTGGGCTGGTGGTCCTTTTGAGGGGTCCTTCGAGGAACCGCAAGGCAGGCAGGCCGGTCTTCACGGGCCCCGAATGTGCTGTGGCCAGCTACCATCCGGAAAATGGACCGAGGGGGGAGGGGTCTTGATCTAATGCCAGCAGAATCCCTGCCCAATAGGGGTGCCCACCTTGGCCACTGAATCCACTCCTTTTTCAGGCTCTTGGAATGTGCCCTGAACTAAGGGCTGCCTGGGCATGGGAGCCTCCAGCTGGACTTGGCTTATTTCTGAGGTTGGGAGAGGCCTTTCTACCCCTCACCCAAGCCCGGCTGAAGAGCAGCTCCCCCCTTTCCCCCTTGGTGCCCACCACCCCGGCCGGCTGAGGAGCTCTGGGAGTTGAAGTCAAGGTGCCACCATTGGAGTCCCCTGCTGCAAAGGGGTCTGCTCCAGAGGAAGCTCCCTTCGGGCAAAGCAGGAGGCACGGCAAAGTTGCCAGGGGTCAGCCGGCAGAGAACTGGCCATGGGCCCACAGGGAGGGGCGTCTGGGCCTCTGATCCTGGGCACTCGGGTGGCACGCTCTTAGCTCCACAGGTTGCGATGATGTAATTTGCGAGTGGGGGCTGGCTTGTGTCTTGTGCCACCGTTCTGGCTTAGAGCCTGGAAGCCAAAGGTCACCTTGCCCTGGCATTGGGTCCTCCCTGCAAGCCCTCCGGGCTGAAGGCACGGCCGTCCCCAGGGTGGGGAGCTGTGCTGCCAGGGGAAGCCCAGGGGTGGCCCCGCCTCGGACACGCCTCCTCCCTCCCGCAGCACCCCAATGCAGCAGCCACAGGGGGGCCCATAACGGAGGGCGGTCACCAAGGCACGGGTTAACCCTGGGGAGGGGGCTCTTGCCAGGGCCTGAACCTGGCTGGTGAAAGGTCCTTTGCGCCACAGGGTGTCGGGGGGGATCCAGGCGCCACTGAGGGCAGAGAAGGCAGATGAAGATATCGCGTGGTGAGGGGGCACAGCTGGCCTCCACTGAAGCACTTCCACCTCCTGTGTAGAGTGAACACCCGCCGGGACCCCAGAGGTTCCCTTCTGCTTCCTGCCAAGGGGCTCAGAAGCAGCCGCAGCCCCTCCCCTCCCAGGGGAATGGCCTCCCAGCTAGGAAAACGGGGCTCCCGGGAACTCGGTGCCTTTCGGAGTGCCATGGATCCGGAGACGGGCAGCTCAAGAGCCCCAGAAATCTGGGGAGCCTCTGGCACCAGCAGCCCCGCAGCCTGTCTTACGCGGCCACAGCCCACGCAGGATGGCGCAGTGGGCTCTGAGAGGGTGCTTGCGAGGGAGCCACGAATCCCCCTACTGTGTGACGTCCAGCACCTGCTTCTCCAAGGTGGTTCGGCCCAGGGCGTCACGGGTGAGGTGGCCGTAGGTGTGGCCGAATTGGAACTTGTAACCTGGGTTCAGAGAGCGAGAGAGGAGGGAAGGAGCAACCGTCGTGGGCAAATCCACAGCTGCAGTTCATGCCATCAATGCCCGACTGCCTGTTTGGTGCCTGCCTGCAGCTCAGGGCACCCTGCCAGAGAAGCCCTGGCACCCTCTGCCACTGGGCTGGCAGGAATCTCTGCAAAGGTGGGTTTGGATCCTTTTTCTCAGGAATCTTCTCCCAGGGCCTCACAAGGGCCCCGAGGCTGCTGGCCAAGCCTTGGAGGTTCTGCCTGGCCGGTTGTGGCTTCCCTTCAGGGCCCGGAGCGGGCGATGGGCAGCTGGACTGTGAACGCTTGCCACCCCTGGCGGTTCCCGTGTCTGGCATCAGAGGCACAAGGAGGAGCAACCCCCCTCCCCTCGGGTGCTGGGTGCTCCCCTGGTAGGAGGCTGAGTTGCCTGGAGCCGTGTGAAAGAGGCCGGGGGGCCGTGCCGGGCGTGGTGGGGAGGTGTCATCCAAGGAACAGAGGGGGTGGGCGTAAGTGGGACTCACCTGGCACGTAGCCTCTGTAGTGGGGCAGGAGGCCCCTGTCTGTGGGGTACGTCTTGGCCAGGGGCGGGAGGGGATCCCCACTCTGGGAAGAGTCCCGCCCGGTTTTGGCCAGCATCTCATCAAACTCCAGCATGGCCCGGTGGGCCAGAACGGGGAAGCTTCCTCCAATCAGGAACTGGAGCCGAGGCACAAAGCCGGTGAAGCCTGCGGGACGGAGACGGGGAGCTTAAGCCGCAGGCCCCTCCCTCCTGCGAGGGAGCCCAGCCCCGGCGGGGATTGGGGATGGCTCCAGCCAGTCGGGTCTTTCTGAAGCTGCCGGGGCCAGGGGTCACCTCCCCCCCAGGCCGGGGAGTCCCGCTCGGTTTTGAGCCCCCCCACAGCTGGACCCTCAATTGTCCAGGGTAAGCAGAAGCCCTCTTGCTCAGGAGGCCACTAGCGCACTTCCACACGTGGCCTCTGAAGCAACGGGGGCTCCGGATTCCCTCTCCCTCCCCTGGGGTCTCTCTCCTGGGCAAGCCCCTCGGCTCCCAGGCCACCTTTGCCTTCCCTGCCTGCAGAGCCACAAACCCTGGCGTCCCCCTGGGCCCTCGGCCCTAGCAAGCAGGGCCCTGAAAGCCCCCAAAGAGACTCGGGGCTCCGTGCCAAGCAGGCCTTGGCTCTCTGGGGCAGCAAGGAAGAGGCTGGGGGGCCCGAAGGGGCACAGATACGGGTCTCTTTCGGGCTGGTGGGAAGCGGCATTTCAGCCTCTCGCCTGCGAGACCAAGGGAGCCCCCCCTCGCCCTCTGGGACACGCGTGCTCCCTCCTCCCCTCCTCCTCTGGAGCCTGACCTGGAAGGAAGGTCCTCTCCCACGCAGGGGGCCTGCCTGGGGCCCCGAAAGCCAGGGGGGCAGCAGCAGCAGCAGGATCCGTGCCAACCGTGAGCAGGGCAGGGCGAGGCTAGGAGCACAGCAGAATCAGCCGTGAGTCCCTGGAGGCCTCTGGCCACTCCTCTCACTGAAGCAGCATCTGGCAGAAAGGGCAGCCCCCCCCCCCCCCACGAGGGGTCCCCCCACCCCCTGTGGCCACACACACTGCCTGCCTGCCTGCCTGCCTGCGAGATCGGAGGTGGCTCCTCCCAGAGGTCTCTTGGAGGCTTCCAAGGCGCTTGTCCCCTTCGCTTCTCATTCGTGTTGCGGGGGAGACCCATGCCCAGGGCACCAGGGAGGGGGCTTTCGACCCATCCTGGGATGCTATAATAGGGGAACACTCTAGCCCCGCCCCTGTGCCCCCTCCTCAAGCCATGGCCCAGCTGGGGAGCCTCTGTGCTGGGATGCCGAGGAGGGGGAGGCCCCCACTTGCACAAGCTGGAGGGGGGAGCACCAGGGCTCAGGCTGTGCCCCTTTTGGCCTCTCTGTCTGCCCCATGGCTCCTCCGGAAAGGGCAGATCCAGCCCTTCCCCAGCCCCCAGCCCTGCCCTCACCCCATGGCTCCCAGCCGCCCTGCCTGCCACTTACTCCATTTTCCAGCTGGGGGGCTTCGGTCCCCTCCCCGGCCTGGCCCCGGCCAAGGGCCCCCGGCTCCTGCTGGGGCCCAAACTCCAGCCAGGCCTGCCTGCAGATTTCTCCATAGGTCTTGGCAAAGTGGTGCTGGGCCCTGGGGACGAATCCTGCCAGGAGACAGGGGAGAGCTGGAAGGAGGTGCCGTGGGGCCCCAGGAAGGCTCTGGGCTCAGCTAGGAATTGGTACCAGGGTTCTCGGCTCTGGGCAGCGCCACAACCATGGGGCACAGCTGGTGCCCCTTTCCCTCCCTCCGAGATGGAGGGAGGACTGGCTTGCTGGCGCTGGGAGCTCTGGCCCGGCCTGCAAGGGGTCGCTAAGGGGTGCTCGAATGGTGGGGGGAGGGTGTGTCTGGGCAAGCCCCCCACTAGGAGCCCCAACACAACCTTCCCCTCCCCGCTTTGCTTTGCTTTGCTGAGTCCAGCCCCCTCCCCCGCCTGCAAGGGGCCGAGGGATGCCTTTTCTTCCGTTGACCCGCCTGGCCCTCTCAGCGGTGGGGGGGGGGAGCCCACCTCCCAGCACCACTTACCGGTATAGCCCGGGACCCCGCTGCAGCCTTTGCCCCGGGCCCTCCGGCCGAGCCCCGGGCGCTCCTTCGGGGCGCAGGGGGCGCAGTTGGGCTGCAGGAGCAGCCGGCCAGAGCGGCTGGGGGCGGCCAGCAGCTGCCACGTGAGCTTCCCGTAAGTCTGGCCCAGGGTGAACTTGTAGCGGGGACAGTAGCCGCCGTAGCTGCAAGGACAGGAGCGGGAGACCCCGCCCGACCCCCAAAGCCGCCGTCAGCCCTCCCGGCTCAGCCCCGCCAAGCTCAGCGCCCGGCCTCATACCGGCCCGGCTGAACTTGCCCGAGGGCCGGAGCGCAGAGCCCGGCCGCCGTTGCCTGTAGCTTGGCCCGGGCTCTTGGCGAGGCTCCGGACGGAAGGTGTTGCCGGGGCCCCGCCGCCTCCCAGCGCCTTCGCGGCGCCCTCCTCCCGGCCGGCCCAGCCCCGCCGCCGCTCGGGACACGCGAGGAATCTACTCCCCCCCCCCCCCCGGTGGCTACGCAGCGCCGGCAGCCGGTGGGCGGCGTGGGCGCTGTTGGTGCGCCCTGGGCGAGATGCCCTCCAGGGCCGGCCGGCCGGCCTGCCTGCCTGCCGGGCGCTCGTCCACCTCTGCCCCGACGCGCCGCCAAAGCCAGGCCGGGGGGCTGTTGGGGGCAGCGGGGGCCTCGGGCCGGCTCTTACCCAGGAAGGAAGTGGGGCTCCGGGGTCATCAGGTCCTGGCCGAGTTGGGGGGCAAACGCCGCCGCCGCCGCCGCCGGCGGGGCCATGATCTGCGGAGCGGCTGGCGGGAGCCGCGGCTGGGCCGGGTTTTGTATGTGTTGTGGGGAGGAGCCGGCGGGATGGGCGCTGCTGCCCAGGGAAACCGTCGCCAGGCAGACGCTCGCCAGCCTTGCCGGGCAGGGGGGCAAAGGGAGAGGGGAGGGGGAAGGGAGATTTCGGCTGCCTTCGGCGCTGGGGGGCAAGAGGCCCCTTCCTCCCCCCAGCCTCTCCTCGGAAGCGCTCCGAACGCGCCCCTTCTTCCCCGGAAGGGCCGGGCGGGCAGGGGTGCCCTCGGCCAACATTGCTGGCTCAGCCGCCTGCCTGGCCTTGGGGGCCAGGGGAGAAAGCAGCCCTGGAGGGCGGGGGAGGCCGGAGGGTCCTCCGGGCAGAGCAGGGAAGGGCAGAGAGCCGGCAGCAGGAGCAGCAGCACAAAAGGGGGGGCGGGGGGGCAGGGGCAGGACATGCCAGCTGAGAAAGGGGCCCAGGGTGGGTGAGGAGCCGGTCGGAGCGGGGCAGAGACAGGCTCCTCTGGGTGGCCTTTTCTCCTCTGAGGAGCTGAAAGGGGCCAGGAGGAGGGCTGCCCCCCCCAGGAGACCCTGGACACCAGCCCCCTGCTGAGCCAAAGCCTCCCCCAGACAGAGGCAGCCGTGCGTGTGTGCGTGTGTGTTTTCTCCAGGAGGTGTTGCAGCACTGCAGGGATATCGAACTGACCCCCCCCCCCCGCACAAACACATCAGAGAAAGACTTTCTTGGTTTGCCTGCCTAGAAAGCAGGATGTGAAGAAGCCGCCAGCCCTCCAAAGCCCTGGACAGGCGTCCCCTGCAGAGGAATTTCCCTGGCATTCCTGCTGCTTTGGCCCCTTCACACCTCCAGGCAAGGGTGGCCTCCGGAGGCCTCCTCAGCTGCTGGCCTCCGCCCCAAGGTCTGAACCAGGCTCTCCAGGGGCCGCAAGTCTTGGAGGAGTCCAATAGGAAGAGAAAACAGCACCTCACGAGAGCTATAAAACGTGCATTTACACGCCCCCCCACACACCCACAGGACACTGGCCACGGCCACCCCTGGCCCTCGCCACTGAGGGTCCTCGCTCCCAGCCCTGCCTCTGAGCTCCCTTGGCCCACCGCCCAGCTCTGCTCCAGCTCAGCACAGACCCTTAAGAGGGTCCTGCCCAGGAAGGGGGGTAGAGGCGAGTTTGCTCCTCATCCTGAAATAGGGGAGGGGGCTCTAGACAGCCTGGGGGTCTCTACA
Source organism: Notechis scutatus (assembly GCF_900518725.1). Next base: position 348,064 of record NW_020716849.1, on the reverse strand, counting down.
GGCTCTCGGACAGGCTCCTCTCTGGCTCCAGGGAAGGGCTGCCCCCAAAGGGCGGGTGGATGGGAGAAGCGGGGGGGGGGGGGGCCTGGCCCTGCCCAAGAGAGGCATTCGGCGCTTGGCAAACAACCCCCACGAAAGGAAACCTGATCAAAGGAAGGAGCCACACCCGCTCCGCAGGGAGGGGACATTCCTTCTGCCTTTGGCTCTTTGGCAGTGGTCACTTGCCCTGGGGGGGGGGGCTGCAATTGACAGGCCCAGGCTCTCCGCAGCACTAACCAGGCCAGACACCCACCCACCCACCACACACAGGCTCAGGACAAACGCCCTCCACCCCCCGCGGTCTCTGAACTTGGAGGTCAATTTTGTTCAGGGGCCCCAGAGATACGGGGGCAACTCACCCCCAGGAACAGAGATAAAGAAAGCAGCCATGCCATTCGGGAGGGTGAAAACTTGGCAAGCCATGCGCCATGCTAGCCTGGGCCCTGGATTGGTCCCTCCTTCCGGCAGGAAAGGCTCAAATCGCTCCCGAGATGCTACGCAGAAAGGGGGCCTTTCCTCATCCACTCCAGCCAGTCTGGAAGAGGGGAGGGAGGCACCCCTTTGCAGCCCCTCCAGCACAGAATTGAGTGGGCACTGCCAACCCAGGGGCTGGAGAGGGGACACAATGGAAGGCGTGGGGGCCATAGAGAGAATGGAGGCAGCGGGTGTGAGCTGAGCCCAGCTGACAGGCTCTTGGTGATGTTTGTTGGGCTACTGAGGAGAAATAACTAGAGGGGAAAAGCATTTGGGGGGTGACACCTGGGTGCGCCTGGGCAGCAAGGTTGGGGCAGTGGCGGATGAAGGCTCCCTGGTGCCCCCCCCCTTTATACATATGGCACAAACGAAGCCATCTTCTCCCCTTCGTGGTGCCCCCTTTGGGCCTGGTGCCCTAAGCAGGAGCTTCGTCTGCTTCATGGTTAATGCCCCGCTGGGTCGGGGAATGGAGGCGAGCAATTAGGTGCCGGTTTTGATCCCTGGATCCAGAAATGGACGGACGGACAGTCCTGGCACATCTGATGAAATCCTGGCTGGGCCATGGTGGAGGGACTGCCCCGTTTTAAATCCCGTTGGCCCCCAAGCAAAGATCCTCCTGGAATTTGGTGGCAGGCTGGGCATGTCCATGGCTAAGGCGGGTTGGCGAGCCTCTCCTGTGCCCTCTGCTCCCTGGCAGGCTCCTTGGCCAAGGCCCTGCAGCGGATTGTTGGGCAGAGGTGGGGGGGGGACTCTCCCCCAAGGTTGGTGCAGGGTGGCCTCCATCCCATGCTCTGGGAGGGGGCTCAGGGAAGGCTCAGTGGAGATGGGGGCTTCTCCAGGCCAGTCTAGCCTGACCCACACAAGTGGCCACACTTTCAACCTCTGTCATCCCACAGCAACCCAAAGGAGAGAGCCATGACCAGGTCCCCCCCCCCAAGAGCCACATGGGGCTTTCTCTCCCCCCCGGAGTCACAGGTAGGTTGGTTGGGGAGGGGGGGATTCCAGGCAGAACACAGCCAAGGATGTTGCCATGTCCAGCCACAGTTGGGGGTCTGCCTGCCCCGATCTCCCCACTGTGCGCTGTTTGGGTGAGGCTTCCCTGTTACAATGCGCCTGTTTGGCTCCAATCTGCCTTCTGACAAAGAGGCTTTTTGTAGGATTCTCTGGCTTGAGGTGGAGCGTTTGCCCAGGGATAAGGACGGCAGCAACCGGCAAGTTGGCGCATGTTTGGTAGAGAGCCGGAGAAAGAGACGACCTTGGAGAAGGCAAGAGGGCTGGCCAGCCAAGCACGGATCAAGCCCAAGAAGGGAGGAGGCACCGGAGGGAACTTAGACCAGGAAAACACGCTCTGGCTTCCCGGATTCTGTTCCTGGAGCCAAGTTCCACAGGACGGGGGGGGGGCGGTCCTGAGCAGCCCTGCCCCCCCCTGGCCTGATCTTGCAGGTGGGGGGGGGGCAGAGGCTGCCTGCACAGATGCCCCCAATGGGGTGCAGAGGTCACCTGCTCTGACCCAGGTCCCTGGCTGGCTCTGGAATTCCTCTTGATCTCATTCGAGACAACGATGAATCCGCATACAGACAGGAGGTTATACAACTTGCCTCGTGGTGTAACTGGAACAATCTGGAACTGAACACACTCAAAACCGCAGAAATGGTGGTAGACTTTAGAGGAAACCCTCCCATAATACCACGTCTTACAATACTAGACAACACTTTATCAACAGTAGAGACCTTCCAATTTCTAGGTTCTACTATATCACGTGACCTAAAATGGACACCTAACATCAAAAACGTCATCAAAAAAGCACAACAAAGAATGTTCTTTCTGCGCCAACTCAGGAAGCTCAAACTTCCCAAGGAGCTGCTGATCCAGTTCTACAGAGGAATGATTGAGTCTGTCATCTGCACCTCTATCACTGTCTGGTTTGGTTCTGCAACCCAACAGGACAGACACAGACTTCAGAGGATAATTAGGACTGCAGAAAAAACAATTACTACCAACCTGCCTTCAATCAAGGACCTGAATACTGCAGGAGTCAAAAAGGGGGCTGTGAAAATATCTACAGACCCCTCACATCCTGGACATAAACTGTTTCAACTCTTTCCCTCAAAATGACACTATAGAGCACTGCACACCAGAACAACTAGACACAAGGAGAGTTTTTCCCCGAACGCCATCCCTCTGCTAAACAAATAATTCCCTCAACACTGTTCAACTATTACGAAGTCTGCACTACTAGTACTGTTAATCGTTTCATCACTCCTTATCCCCCATCCCCTCCCACTTGTGACTGTGTAACTTTGTCACTTGTATCCTATTTATATTGACTGTTTCCTAGTATGATTTAATGGCTTATTGTACCCTATGACTATCATTAAGTGTTGTACCTGATGATTCTTGGCTCTTGATGAATGGATCTTTCATTTTATGTTCACTGAGAGCATTTGCAACAAGACAAATTCCTTGTGTGTCTGTCCAATCACACTTGGCCAATAAAGAGTAAAGAATTCTACCTTTCCTTACTAAACCTAAATAACGCCAGAGAAAGGCATCTGGCATTCTGCCCTTCCATCACATGAAGGCACGAAGGTTCCTCCCCAGCTCCAGCCTATCCGCCTTCAAACCTTGCTTTTGAGGGGAGGGGGGGATTCACTGCCAGGAGCATTGCTGGAGGGGCAAGAGGATCCGGGCAAAAGGCAGGCCCAAAGGACTCTTACAGTGCAAAAACATATGGACTACACAACTCGATCAGGGCAAAGCAATAGACGCAATCTACACAGACCTCTGTAAAGCCTTTGATTCAGTGGTACACAACAAACTACTCCTAAAACTAAAATCTTCCGGTATCTCTGGACAGCTGCATAACTGGATAGAAGCATTCCTGTCAAACGGACAACAAATGGTCAAAACTGGGAGCATCCTATCAAATTCTGTACCTGTCAACAGTAGTGTCCCCCAAGGCAGTGTTTTAGGACCAACTCTCTTCATACTCTACATAAATGACCTCTGTGATCATATTAAGAGCAACTGCGTTCTCTTCGCTGATGATGTAAAGCTATTGAACACCACAGACAATACTGCTACCCTTCAAAAAGATCTTGACTATGTATCAGAATGGTCAAGCAAATGGCAACTTTAAATCTCAACAAATAAATGCTCTGTCCTACATATTGGCAAAAAAAATCAGAAAATAAAATACAGGCTGACTAGTCAAGACCTTGTTGATGATCCAAGCTCTGTAAAGGACCTTGGAATACTCATCTCTAATGATCTAAGTGCTAGAGCCCACTGTAACTACATAGCCAAAAAGGCGTTAAGAGTTGTTAACCTAATCTTATGTAGCTTTTTCTCTGGTAATATTACACTACTAACTAGAGCATACAAAACATTTACTAGACCAAGACTCGAATACAGCTCATCAGTCTGGAACCCACATTACATATCTGATAGTAACACAATTGAGAAAGTCCAGAAATATTTCACAAGAAGAGTTCTCCACTCCTCTACTCGTTGCAGAATACCTTATGCCACCAGACTTGAAATTCTAGACCTAGACAGCCTAGAACTACGCCGTCTTCGGTCTGACTTAAGCATGGTATATAAAATCATACATTGCAATGTCCTACCTGTCAGTGAATACTTCAGCTTCAACCATAACAACACAAGAGCACACAATAGATACAAACTCAAAGTAAACCGCACCAAACTTGATTGCAGGAAATACGACTTCAGCAATAGAGTGGTCAATGTCTGGAATACTCTACCCGACTCTGTGGTTTCTTCCCCAAACCCCAAAAACTTTAACCTTAGACTGTCTACTATTGACCTCACCCCTTTCCTAAGAGGTCTGTAGGGGGCGTGCATAAGCGCACCAACGTGCCTACCGTCCCTGCCCTATTGTTTCTCTTATTCTTCTTTTATTTTTCTTATATGTACCCATTTCATGTATTCACAACTATGTATACACTTATACTTATTATCTTGTAAACAATTGGCAAATCAAATAAATAAATCATATCAAACTCTCCGGAGTTGCCTGTCACTGCAGGAACACATTGACTGATTTTGTACCATGCGCCTGGAGCCCAGCAGAGGGCAGCAGCCCCTCCCTTTCAGGCGCTGGAGCTCCCGGCTTGGGTGACCCCCTTGGGGCCCTGGACAGCCAAACCGGGGAGGGGGGGTTCTGGCAGCACTTCAAGGAGCCCTGCTCGCGCCCCCTTCCCCCTGCCCAAAGGCTCCTGGGCTCTGCTTCCCAAGCAGTTTGAGCAGCAGCATGGATGGACGTTCACCCTGGACAGAGACCGGCTGAGGCTGCCCTGAGCGCAGCTGCTGGGTCCACTTGGGGCTGCTGGGAAGAGTCCGCCTGAGCCTGGTTTCCCCTCTTTTTCTTGGAGGGCCGTAGGGAGACCAGCCCACCCACTCACCTCTGGGGTCCTCCCCAGGGGACGGGCTGGAGGTCTGATTTAACCGCGTCACCCCCTTGAGTTGTTCCTTGACCCCCTGAGGCACTGGGCCCCAGAGGAGCCGCTTCAGGGGAATGAGGGCACCGAGACACGCAGTGCCGGTTTATTTGCAGTGCCGGTCCGGGGATGACGGGCTCCACACCTGCCTTTCCAGCCGAGCCATCACACCTGGGGCTGAGGTTTTCTTTTTCTTTTTAATAAATTTTATTAAGTTTTCAAATTTTAAAAACATAAAATAAAACTTTATACATTGTTATCAACATCAAGACATCAAGACCTCTCCTCACATTTTTCAGTATATATATTTACTTATTCCTTTATCATTACATCTTACTCTTGCTATAAATCAATATCATTTATCCTTACATCTCAATCTTCTCCATGGTATATTTACATATTTACATATTCCCTCATTCTTTTCCTAATTGCCATTTTATTTTCTTTTTATTTCTAAACCACTTATCCCAGGCATCCCAGGCCCTATAATAAATTGGATCTTCTCTGTCTTTTATGTTCATCGTTAGCCTGTCCATCTCTATACAATTTATTATTTTTTTTATAACCATGCCTTCCGGTGGAACCCTTTTTTCTTCCAGAGTTGTGCGTACGAGATCCTTGCAGCTGTTAATATATGTAACATGATATATCTATCTGTTTTATTGCATTTTTGTGTTATTATACCTAATAAAAAAGTTTCTGGATTAAGTTCAATTTTCTGATTCGTGATTTCTTCTATCCATTGTCTGGGGCTGAGGTTTTCACTGAGCCCTCTCTCAATTGTTGACTAGCTCTTTCCTCTGGTGCTTCGGCTGACCCTTCGGTCTAATTTCATTTTATTCTGACATCTGATCTCGCTTTGATCCTGCTCATTAAAAAAGAAAGAAAAAAACACCTCCTGAAGTTCGAAACTGCCAGATGGAAGGCAGGTTTTCAACTGACTGTGCAAAGAAGGACTTCAAAAACTCTCACCCGGAGGGAAACTAAGGAAGGAGAGAGTTCCAGAGATCGGAAGCCAAGAAGCTGCTCAGGACTGGATCTGACCTCCTTCCAAGCCAGGATGTGGGGAGAGATTTGACACCCCTTGTTTCTAGAGGCTCCTCTTTCAGCTGCAGGAGTTTCGGCTGAGGTCCCTTGCAGTGGCGCAGGGGGGGGGAGGGGTTTACCTGGTGGAAACCGCCAGCGCTGACCTTGCAGGTAACAGAAGACGGTGGGAAGAAAGAGGATCCGTCAGGCCAAGAGTGGCTGATGTTCCAATTTTCTCTGAAGATGGAGAGGGGCCCAGTCTAGGTGGGGGGGGGGGGCAAGACCTGGGAAGGCAGAAAGACCCTGCATCTTCAGAGACTGCTCACCACCACATAGACTGCACATAACTCATAGACTGCACACGGTTGGGAAAGTCCAGAAATATTTCACAAGAAGAGTTCTCCACTCCTGTACTCGTTGCAGAAGACCTTATGCCACCAGACTTGAAATTCTAGACCTAGACAGCCTAGAACTACGCCGCCTTCGGTCCGATCGAAGTATGGTATATAAAATCATACATTGCAATGTCCTACCGGTCAATGAATACTTCAGCTTCAACCGTAACAACACAAGAGCACACAATAGATACAAACTCAAGGTTAACCGCACCAAACTGGATTGCAGGAAATACAACTTCAGCAACAGAGTGGTCAATGTCTGGAATCCTCTACCTGACTCTGTGGTTTCTTCCCCAAACCCCAAAAACTTTAACCTTAGACTGTCTACTATTGACCTCACCCCTTTCCTAAGAGGTCTGTAGGGGGGCGTGCATAAGCGCACCAACGTGCCTGTCATCCCTGTCCTATTGTTTCTTTTTATTTCTCTTATATGTATCCATTTCATGTATTCATAACTATGTTTATACTTACACATATTAGCTTATAATTGCTTGACAAATAAATAAATAATTAATAAATAAGCCTGGAGTTGGCAAAGAGACCAAGCAGAATAGACACTCCACAATTCATGCAATACTCGTATCTGAAAGGGGGGGGTCTCTTCTTGGGCCCCAAAGCCCCCCTGCTGCCGCCCCCCCATTCAGGAGCCCCCACAGAGGAAGGGGGAGGGGAGTGGCTCCCTCTGACCCTGTTGGGTTCGGCTTCCCTTCCACGTCCAGCCACGTTACTGGCCACCACCTCCCCCCCACCCGCCTGGCAATCTCACGGTTGACGTTGCCTGGGGAGCTGTAACGGAGGGTTCAGTACAGCCAGTCCTCGACTTACAACCGTTCATTTAGTGGCTATTCGGAGTTACAACAGCATTGAAAGAAGTGACTTATGACCGCTTTGCACACCTGCAACCGCTGCAGCCTCCCACGGCCACAGGATCAAAATCCAGGCGCTTGGCCAATGACTCGTATTGATGACGGCCGGAGTGTCTCAGAGTTACGTGATCCCCTTTTGTGACCTTCTGACGAGCAAAGTCAGTGGGGGAGACGGATTCATGTAACAACCGTGTGACTGACTGATCAGCGGCAGTGATTCACTTAGTGACTGGGGCAAGGAAGGGCATCGAATGGGGTGAAATTCACGGAGCAGCTGCCTCGCTCATCAGCAGGAAGGCTGGGTGCCCTTGTGCTCGTGGGCTGAGGGCCACCGGGACAAATACCTGAGACCCCCCCAGCTGTTGCCTTGGAAAGGAACGGCTGCACCCGACCTACTGGCTTGGATGGGACTGAGGTGGGGTCAGGTAGTCCTCAGCTTACCTGTGGAGCCTTAATGAGGGCATTAAGCAGGTCAGTCATGTGGCCAAGGTGGTTGTAGGTCCTTTTGGGGGGCAGCTGATGAGCAAATCCCTCGATGCGGTGGGTCCCTGTGGCTGTGGCTGCAAACCAGGAGGAAGCGCTGCCCCCTGGCAAGTCCGGCCTAGATGCCCGCTTGTCTGATTGCAGGGGACTTTGCAGCCTGGTTGCTGAGCAGCCCAAATGTGGCCACGAGATTGCAGGGGGGAGGAGGTGGCCACCACACCGAATCCAGGTCAATAAGCGTCCCCCGGAAAGGTCTACTGAAACTTCAAACGGCCACTAAGCAACAGGTTGTAAGGCGAGGACTACCTGGACTTGATGAAATTCTGCCTTGGCTGCACTTGTGACGCTTGCTAAAACGGAGTGGAACGTCCCCTCCTGGGCCTGCAGTATGTGGCCCAGGGGTGACCTAGGCGGTAACCTCGACCTTCTTACTCTGCCCCAAAGAAAGGGGGGCAACCCATCCCCCAAAGCCCCCGAAGGCAGGACAAGAAGCAAACTCGCCAAGGAGAGAAGCAACCTAGGAATTGAGGAGGAATTTCCCGACAGGGAGGACAATTACATCAGTGGAACTGCTTGCCACCAGACACGGTGGCTGCTCCATCACTGGAGGCTTTCAAGAAGAGACCAGACAGCCACTTGTCTGAGATGGTCTGGGGTCTCTTGCTCGAGCAAGGGGCTGGATTAGAAGACCTCCAAGGTCCCTTCCAACTCTGGAAGGTTATTCCGTTTGTAACCTTACTACGAATAACTGAGCCTCGATTGGCATAAAAAAGCCCTGTGCGGGGGGGGGGGGGGGGGAGCTCATGAATCCTTTGGTATTTTGTTTTGTTTAGCGATTCATCCTGAACGCAGATGATGCTGTGTTGTCAGTTGAGAATCTGGATTATGTTTTTAAAAAAATGCTAAACCGCCAGAAACAACAAGGAGGAGGAGGGGGCTCTGAAGGGAGGGGGGGTGAGAAGGTGTTGCAGGGGACACGGGAGCGAAGTTGAACGTGGAGAACGGCTGGTAAGTTGGGCATAGGAAGGACGAGGGAATTGGCCGTGGTTGCAACCCAGAGGGCAAGGTTTTGGGAGGCTTCAAGAAAGGAGGGCAGCTACGGGGGGGGGGGGGGCGTGACATGGAAGGAGGGATCAGCCGGGTCTCGCTGGCAAAGGCAGTCTGGATCTGGAAGGCATCCAGGGCCTCCTCGACCAGCACCTTGGATCGCGCCAAGGGTCCACCTTGGATCGCCCCTGGTGACCAGGGCAGCCCCCAGAGGGCCTGGTCCAAGGCTGCTTCCTGTCTTCTGGCATCAGCCAAAATTTCCGGGTGCATTTCAAGGGCAGCCCCCAGTAGAGTGACTCCTAAAGGTCTAGTAACGACAGATTACGACAGATTATTACAACAGATTGCAGTAGATCTAGAAAAATGGAAAAATCTACAACTATCTTTAATAGGTAGAATAGCAGCAATTAAAATAAACATACTGCCAAAAATACTGTATCTATTTCAAACGATTCCAATAAGAGTGAAAAAAAAATATTTTGAAGACTTAAATAAAATGATGATGAAATTTATTTGACAGGGGGAAAAGGCAAGAATTAAAATTGTTACAGGATGCAAAGTTGAGAGGGGGTTTTGGATTACCCTATTGGGAATTATATTATCAGGCAACAATATTGATGTGGATGAAGGAATGGATTGTATTGAAAAATGCCAGATTACTAACGTTAGAAGGGCATGATTTACAATTGGGTTGGCATGCATTTTTATGGCATAAAGAAAGTAAGGCACATGGATACTTTAGGAGACATTACATTAGAGATGCTTTATTAACAGTATGGGAAAAAATAAGAGACTATCAATATTTGAAAATACCAATCTGGTTATCAACTTTAGAAGCTTTTACATATCCACAACTATTTAAAAAAGAACACATAATTAGATATGATGAAATTTTAAATGAAAAGGGTGAACTCAAAACAAAGCAGGAATTTGACTTACAAGGGATAAATATAAATAGGTATTCGTATTTGCAAATACACACAAGGTATGGGAGACATTAAGATGACTGGGTTTTATAAGGAATTGAATGAATTGGATAAAATCCTAACAGGCACTGATGAGAAGTTGATTAAAAAACTATATGGTTATTTACTAGGAGTGAAATTAGAGGATGAACAAGTAAAAGAAACAACGATTGTGTGGGGGGGAAATTTTGGATATTTAATAGATCTTGATAAATGGCAAATGTTATGGTCTAGAAATTATAAATTAACTATGTCAACGGCCTATAAAGAGAATTTGTATAAGATGGCATCTTTCCCCAATGACAATTGCTAAGATGTTTGACGATAAGTCGGCGAAGTGCTGGAAATGTCAGAAGCTACCAGGATCCTATTACCACATGTGGTGGACATGCATAGAGACTAAAAAGTATTGGACTAAAATACAGATGTGGCTGGAGAAGATGATAAAACAACCTATAGATTTAAAACCAGACATTTTTATTGGAAATTCTGCCTGATGGTTATAACAAAGAGTTAACGTATTTGATTATTAATATATTAACAGCAGCTAGGATTGTATTTGCACAAAATTGGAGAAATGAAAAAATTCTGACGGAAGAGGAAATAATTAAGAAAATAATTGATTGTGCAGAAATGAGTAGATTGACAACGGCAATTAGAGAAGAAGAAAAAGACTATTATAAAATTTGGAATTAATTTTATGAATAATTGGATAGAAGAGTAAAGAATTAAATTATATAAGCATATTATAATATATTGTTACTGATAAATAGATGAGTTAGATAGAGCAAGAAAATGAACTTGAAATATATTATTGAAAGTTAATCATTATAAAACCAAGGATAATAGAGTAAGTGATATATGTGATATAAAATATTAATAAGAATGACTATAAATATGTACAAGTTAAATATGATAGTATGATAATATTATTTTGTGCATGAAGAAATACGTACCCAACTGACACACTGTGGAACAGAAAGGTTTTATGTTTGTTTTTTGTTGTTGTGATAAAAATAATATATATATACATATATAAAAAAAAAAGATCTAGTAATGAGATGGCCAGGATGCAAGCGGCCCCCTCCAGCACCAGATAAAACAGTTCCTGGGGTTGGGATGCCAGGGAGCCTCCCCCGCCTGGTGACCTCTCCGTCCTCCCCTGGATTCGGCCTTCCTGGGCTCCACTCGGAGGCATTTCCTGGCGGGCCTCCTCCTGGTCAGCCAGAGGGCCATAATTGTGCTCTCGCAAGATCGTCTGCTCTACCCCTTCCAAGGACCTTCGGCAGCTGCAATAAGGGCAACTTCACCACTGTTGGTGCCACGGGGCAGAGCGGAGGTTCCGTGGGCGCATGCTTTCTTGGGCCAGTTTGAGCAGGCCACGCGTGGTCATCTGCCAGCGTAAGTGTTTCATCGCCCGCTTCATGTCCTGGAGGTACTCAGCAGAGCAGGGGCGGCCTGGGACGGGCCGGGGAGGACTGGCCACTCAGAGCAACCCTGCCCGACTCTGTATTCCAGAGGTTGGGGGGGGGGGGCTTCATCCAAGCTGTCCTCCCGGGCTGCTGGGAAACTCCCTGGGCACCACTTGGGCACATCACTCTCCTCTCCGCAGAGCTGGTGGCTCCACTTAATTGGCCTGGCTCTGCACCAGCAATCTGTCCATGGCAAGGATCATGCCCAGCATTCGCATCTGCTCCCAGGTAAACACAGTGCAAGTCGAGGCACCAACAGCCTGGACAAGTAAATGCTTCTGGGGCGCCTCTGCTGCCTCAAACCGCAGAAAGGGGGCTAACTTTGCTCTCCTCGGGGCCTTTGAAGACAGGCACCCCCTGGCCACCCTGCTGACTGAGGCCATGTAACCTCTCCTGGGATTGGTCTGAGCCTGTTGAAACAACCCGGTGCGTGCGTGTGTGTGTGACATCCACCTGAGGCGTGAACTTCACTCCCGGAGGTTGAAATCTGCATCTCTCCTCAGAGAAGAGCCCAGGGCTGGAAGGTCCCTCTGGGGGATGAGCTTCTCTGGGATTTTCTGAGTCCCTCGGCCAGGACCACCTGCAGAGATTGGTACCTGGAGGTCCCAATTTAGGGTGGCTCCATTCTACTCAACCACTCAGAAACGAGCCAGTATGGCTTATGCTGGACTGATTGGCTTTGTTCCTGGTGTTGGGAAACCTTCACCTCAGAGCTCTGGCCAAGCAGTTCAATGAAAAAATAGTACGCAATAGAGACCCAAAAATGAGGGCAAGAGCCCCCTTGCTCCCACTCCATCACCCGAGACCTTTGGCCCTCCAGCATGGAACCGCCACCATTTCCCTATCAGCACACCTGGAGAGGCAGTTCCACAGGTGAACAAACACACCTGCTCCACTCCTGGAGTCGCCCCGGCGGAAGGTTTGCATCTGGGGGAAAACAGCAGCCTCCCCGGCCGCTTCCATTAACGGGGGGGGGGGGGCAGCCTGGCAGCTGTTGCGGTCCTTATGGACGGGGTGGGCGGAAAACGCGGAGACTTGCCGAAGGGGCTGGGGCCTTACTCAGCTCTTTCCCGCCTCCTCCGCGGATCGGGCGGCTCTCCAGATGCGCTGGGCTCCGCTCCCGAGGCCCAACATCTGGAGGGCGCGCGGCCCCAGGTCCTCCACCTCCCGGGTTAGCGCCGGCTGCAGCCTCCTTGGGCCTCGGACCGCGGAGCGGGGCCGGGCGGGCGCAGGCTGAGCCGGGCCGCGCCTCCCGACCGCCCCCGGGACGCCGGGCGCTGTCAGGCGCCGCCGCGCTCTGCTCCAGCCGCGGCAGCCGAGGAGTTAAGAGTCGCTCCGCCCGCCGCGGCTCCGCCTCCGACGGGCCGCAGAGCAGCCGAGCTCTCCGGAGGCCGAAGCCCGCGGCGTCCGGGGGCGCAGGCTGCCCTCCCGCGGCCCCCGCCCGGCCCCGCGCATGGCCTTGGGGCGCTCCGGGCATGGAGCGGGAGAAGCTGCCGCGGCGGCCCGGGCTCTCCCTGCGGCTGGACGAGGCCGAGGGGGAGGCGCCGGGCCCGGGGGGCTGGCAGGCGGGCGGCCGGCTGCGGCCTTCCTCCTACCGGGCGCTGCGCAGCGCCGTCTCCACTCTGGCGCGCCTCGACGACTTCTACTGCGAGAAGATCGGCGCCGGCTTCTTCTCCGAGGTCTTCAAGGTGAGCCCCCGCCCGGGCCGGCCGCGCCTCCGCCCGCCTCCTCCCTCCCGGCCGGCCGAGGCAGCGCGGGGCTGGGGTCGGCGGGGGGGCAGCCGCCGGGACGGGCGGGGAAGGGCTCCGCTCCCCCGCTGCAGCTCTGCCGCCTCGGAGTCCCCGTGGGCGAGAGGGAGGCGCGGCTGCGTTGCCTGCCGGGAGGCTCCGGGGCCGGGCGGGCTCGCGAAGGAGCTGCGGGGGAACCGCCAAAGTCCGGCGGCTTCCTGTACTCGGCCCGGGCCCGCTCTGGGCCGCCGGAGGTTCCTCCGGGCTACGGGCGGCTCCCTGCGGCCTGGGCTGGCGCTGGCGGCGGGGCTCCCGCACGGCCCCCGAAGGACCCCGCGGCCGGCAGCCTTGGCTGGAGCCCAGCTGGCCCTGCAGGTCAAGAGCCGCCGGCGGGACCGGCTCTGGCCCAGGCGGAGGCCGGGAAGGCGTCATCTTCGGCGGTGCCATTCGCCTCTGGCGAGGGAGGCCTTCCTTGTTCTGGGCGAGGACCGGGCAGGGCTGCGGACTCTGCCAGCCTCTGGGATGGCCGGCAGCGTCTCTGGCTGTGGTGCCCCACTGCTCTCCTGCTCCTCCCGGGCAGGTCATGTTAGAGGGGCTGGGGGCAAATTCCTTCAGCCTCCTTCCCCTGGCCTGGGTTGGGGGCCACCAAGTGGCAAAGAGCCCTCGGGCTCCCACCTGCCAGGAAACCGGGCTCCCTCTGTGCCCCCCACCCGCCCAAGAAGGGGCTGGATTCCGAGAGAGTTGTTTTTCCGTTTGGGCTCAGGCTGGGACAGGTGTCAGTTTCCACTTACTGTTGCATGTAACCCTGTGCCCCTCTGGCCCTTTGCCAGCTGCCGCCTGGTCCTCTGTCCACGTGCAGAGTTAACAAGAGGGATCTGCAGCTGCTTAACGCCTTGGCAGAGGGGAAGAAGCCTTGGCTTGCAACCAGCGGCCGGCAAATTGCCCGCTGTGCCCAGCCAGCCAGAGACCCCTTTGAACAGGCACCCTGGGCAGGACTTGCTGTGTTCCGGGATGGGGTCTGCCGAAGCCCCTGGTTCGGAGGGTTGCCCTGCGTGGCCCAGCCATGCTTGGTGGCATGAATGACCCCAATGGCCAGAGGCCCAGGACGGCTGGGACCAGGGCAGAGTCCGGGAGGGTGCCAGGAGTGGGGGAGGGTTCCCTTAGATTGACTGAGCTGAATGAAGGGGAGGCTGGGGGCCCAGGACAGGCTGGGACTCGGCCAGTTGGGCCGGGAAACGCCTGGTCTCCAGGCCGCTTCTTCTCTTGGGACCTGGGGCCCAGAGAGGCCTCGCTTGGCTGGCCAGGCCTTCCAGCCCTCCCAGGAGGGGAGCCAGTTGTGCTCTGGAGGTGGAAGCACTTCTGGAGGGGACCTGTGGGGAAGGGAAGGGGGCACCTGGCCAGGCAGAGGAAGCTCATGTGGGACCAGTCCGCTTTGGGCACTTATGGATGGGGGGTGAGGTGGGGTCTTCTCCAAAGACCCAGTGGGCTCTGGGGGGGGGGGGTGTTGGCTCACCTTGATGCTCTGGGTTCCCTGGAGAGAAGCGCCTCCTGCTGGTTGCAGGGAGAAGGGCGCCCAAGAGGTTCGGATGGCCTGGACTGGCTCCCTCAAGGTGTTGCTGCCCCTCTGGAGGACCTCCCCCCCCCTGCTCCCCTGGACTCAGCGGGGTCCCCTCTGACCATCTCCCCAGAGGCCGTGTCTTCCCCTAGGCTTTGGGTTGAGGGGGAGGGGGCCCCTCTTTTAGGGTACTTTATATCCGAGTTGGGTGTCAGAACGGCCGGCTGCTCTTTCCCGTTCCTTTGGCTTCTGCTCTTGTCAGCATTGGGAGCTCCCAGAGGCTCAGGGTTGGCCGGGCCCCGCGCTGAGTAGGCAGGTACGGGACGGCTCACCTGGGTGCAGCGGGGGCTCCGTTGTCCTGGCCAGCAGTGAGCAGTGCAGAGGGGGGGTCCATCTCCCTCTCTGGAAGGAGCCTGTGCGAGTCCTCCCCCAGCCTGGATCTGCTGCTTTTGGGGGGGGGGCTCCCCGCTCTTCCGCTCAGGGCCAGCCTCGGTTGGGCAGCCCCTCTCCTGCTGCTGGGTGGCTGGTTTGGCTGCTCTGCCGGGTCCTCCCTGGGCCGCCTCCTTTGCAAGGACCCTTTGCCTGGCCTGGGTGGCTGTTGTTGCTAGGAGACGCCTTGTAGCCCCCCCCCCC
>NW_020716849.1:305018-327609 GCF_900518725.1 Notechis scutatus | reverse complement strand
GGGGGGGGGGCGCTGGTTGGGGGAGGGGCCTTCCCTGGAAAGAGGGGCTGCAGAAGGAGAGGCTCCTGCTGTGGGGCCCCTCGCCAGCCCCGTACCCCCTTTCTAGGGCCCAGGGAAGGGCTAGCAGAGTCCCTTGGCCCTCTGGTGTCCCCCCCCCCCACCCCCTCCTTATTCCCTGGGGGGAGGAAGGTTGTCTGGTCAGAGATGCCCCATCCTGGGAGCTGCCTTTTACCTGGGACGGCCTCTCAAATGTCCCCCTCCTTTCCCCCCCACCCAGAACTGCCTGGTCAGGTGTGAGGACAACGGCTACACAGCCGTGGTGGGCGACTTTGGCCTGGCAGAGAAGATCCCCACCTACAGGTGAGCCAGGAGGCTGCTGCTTCTGTTGACACCCCTCCCCCCAGCTCTCCCCCCACCGTGGCCCGGCCTTTACACAGGCTCTCCTCCCCCTTGCAGTGAGGGCGGTGAGAAGGAGCCCCTGGCTGTGGTGGGCTCCCCCTACTGGATGGCCCCCGAGGTCCTGCACGGGGAGCTGTACAACGAGAAGGTGAGCCACACGAGGAGGAGGAGGAGGAGGAGGAGGAGTAACAATGGGAGGGGGGGACTGCAGGGGGGAGGAGGGCGCCTGCTTGCCCCCTCCCTGCCCCCCCTGCTCCAGGGCTGCCCCCAGACCTTCCCCCACTGTGTCTCCCGCAGGCGGACATCTTTGCCTACGGCATCATCCTCTGTGAGACCATCGCGCGGGTGCCGGCCGACCCCGACTACCTGCCTCGCACTGAGGTAAGCCCCCCCCCCGCGTGCCTCGGCCGCCCCAGCAAGAGGGGAGGCAGCCGGGCCCCTCGGGGAGAGCTTGAAGCGGGGGCTCCAGTGCCCAAAGCGGGCAGGGGGCACTGCTCAGAGTCTGGGCACGGAAGAGAGGGGGCTGAGCTCTAGCGGGCTCCTCTCTCCACTCGGTCCCTGGCAGGGATCAGAGTTCAAGGAGGGGGCGGAGGTGCCGGTGTGAACCAGAGCCCATTTGGCTCCCTTGGTGTCCACAGTCCTAGGAAGCCTCACCAGTTTTGCCCCCTGGCTAGTTTCCCACCACTTTTGCCTGAGCCACCCGTGGGACACGGCTTGTTCCAGCAGTGCGCGGCTGGGTGGATGGGGTGGGCTGATGGAATGAGCGCACCATTGGAACCCAGTGCGCCTGTCGAGACCAGCCTGCTGGCCACGGGGCAGTGGGGAGAGGGGCTGACTCTGCAAAGGCCTCTAGGGACGGAGACGGGGGTCATTGTTCCCGGCATGGAGCTTGGCTGGCAGGGGCGGCATTGGCTGCCAAGCTGCGCTTTACCTCCCGCTCTTTGTGCCGGTTGCCTCCCAAAGCGCTAAAAGCCACCGGATGATTCCGGAAAGCCAGAAGTCGGCCGTGATGCTGAAATGGCCGGAGGGTTTCTTTTAAGAGCCCCCCAGGCCCTCAGGCTGCCCTCCCAGCACTTCTTCCGGACTGCTTGCGTGCCAGGCCGTATCCCGGAGGCATCTTGAGCCCGGCTTCCCCCATTGAGACGCCTGGGTCTTCGGGACAGAGTCCTGGGGGACAGGCAGGGTACGGCTGATGCCCTCTGGGTGACCCTCTTCCATTTGGGACCACGTTGCTGCCAACCTGCTAGCAGCGTATAACCCGGGGCTCTGCCCTCCCTGCCCCTCCAGCCCGTAAGCGAACCATTGGGAGCCACCAACAGCCTCCCGGGGAAGCCCTGCGTATTGGGGGGAGGGAGGGGGCTGGAGTGGGAAAGGCTTTTCCTCTTGAATTCGGGTGTGTGCGGGTGAGCGTGGCTGCAATTGGGTGAGTCCAGGCAGCTGGCTTCCTTCTGCTTCCCAGAGCGCTTCTTTTGGGGGGGGGCATCTTCCCCGGCCCCTCCCCCCTTCACCTTTCCTCTCCTCAGGACTTCGGCCTCGACGTGGCCGCCTTCTGCAACCTGGTGGGAGCCGACTGTCCGGCGGCTTTTCTCCAGCTGGCCTTCCACTGCTGCACGGTGGGTCCTGGCGCCCCCTCCCCACAAGGAAGGGGGCAGGTGCTGGAGCCGGGCTAGGAGAAGAGCCACAGCTGCCCCTTTGGCGGGGGGGGGAGCATCCTCGCAGGAGCTCTGGGCGTCCCCACTTGGGCTGCAGGGCCACAGCAAGCAGCCTGCTTGGAGGGCCCGCCTGCCTTCCTGGATTCTGCCCTGGGGCGGCGGGGGGGGTGGATGGGGGCCTGCCCCCCCCCCCCCGGAGGGCTTCCTCTGCTCCACGGGGTAAGGCCGGACAGGGAGCTGGTGCTGGAAGTCCAGGGGGGCCCCAGAGACACACAGGCTGCTTGCCCACTGCCCTCACCTGGGCCTGCAGCTTCCGTTCGACCCAAAAGAGACGAGCCTCCCCTGTGCTTCCTTCTCCTGCCCCCAGATGGAGCCCACGGCCCGGCCCTCCTTCCTGGAGATCGTCCAGCGCCTGGAGGCGATGCTGCTGCTGATGGCCGGAGGCCCCGGCCAGGCCCTGCCCAACAGCGACGGCGGGACGGCCCTCCCAGGCAACTCGGCGGCCGCCGCGCTGAAGGGTAGCCGCTCTCAGGACAGGGGTTGCGGTGCAGGGAGGGGGTGGGCAAGTGCCAGAGAGGGAGTATGGATGGCATGGTTGGGTTCTTGCTTTTTTAGGGTGGAGATTCCAGGAACCGTCTTGGGTGCCGGAAGGGGCGAAGGTGGGCTGGAGGGAAAGGGGCAGCCTTGGAAGGCACTGCACACTTGGCTTGAGTTGGGGGCACAGGAGGGCTTTCCTCCTGGGCCTCTGAGCCTCCAGGGGAGGGGAGGGGAGGGGAGGGGAGGAATGTGCCCCCCTCGTATGCCAGGGCAGTCCCTGCCCAGCCTTTTGGAACCATTGCAGCTGAGCTGTTTCCCGGCCTAGATTTGGCCTTTGCAGAGCGCAGGACACTCTGCGATGCCATCCTGGGATGCCTCTAACACGCCTCCCCCCCTTCCTTCCTTATTGCACCCAGGTCAAGCGGCCAAACAGCTCTCCTTCCCCAACACCCCACCTGGCCTGCTTGGACAACGGCTCTTGACCCCGGAGCAGCCCCTCTCCCGCAGCCAGTCAGATGTATTCCGCCCTCGGTCTCCCGCTTTGCCCCGTGCCCACGACACTCCGCAGCGCGTCAACCCCTTTTCCCAGCGCCAGGACCTCCAGGGGGGCAGGATCAAGCTCTTCGACACCCCCAGCAAGTCCCTGATCTCCCTGACCTTCAACCTGCCCCCCCCCTCGCCTCTTCCACCGGGCACCCCCATCACGCCGGAGCCGGCCGTGGAGATGCAGTGCAACTTTGCCGAGCCCGTGGCCATCATGCGCAGGTGTCGCTCGCTGCCGTCCTCCCCGGAGCTGCCTCGCCGGGAGCAGCCGCCCCACAGCCCCCTCTTGGCCCTGGACCGCACCCCGCCAGAACCCCCCAGCCCCCCTGCCAGCGAGCAGATGGACTGCAGTCCGGACAGCCCGGCGGCCCCCTTGACCAACGGCAGCTTCATCAGCACGGCTGTGTCGGCGCCCCGGCCGTGGTCCCCCAACGGGCTGCTCCTGAACAACAACAGCAAGCCGCTCGGCTGGGGCAGGGGCTTCTCCGAGCTGAGCGTGCCTCCCATGGTGGAGGGGGCACAGACGGAGCACCCGGGGACGGCGCTGCCCCTGAGCCCCTCCAGCAGCAGCTGCGTGCTGGAACAGGATGAGGTGCTGGCCTGCCCTGCCTGCTGCCTGGGGCCCTTCAGCTTCAGCTTTGCTTCCGTCTGCCACCGGCCGGCCACCAGCACCCCTCGCTACCAGAACCTGAACTGCGAGGCCAAGAGCCTGCAGTGCCCGGAGAGGCACCCCCAGCACTGCAAGGGCCTGGCGCTGGGCCTGGCGGAACCCAGCCTCAAGTTGCCAGGAGCCCAGTCCTGAGGCTGGCCCTGCGGTCGAGGAGCACCCCGCCTCCGCCTGGACATCCTGGATGCCGAGGAGCGGCACGACACCATTGGGCCAGACTGCTCCGATGTTGCAGGGAGGGCTGCCCAGCCCACGGGGAGGCAGGAGGGAGCCGCCAGTCCACAGCCCGGTCTCGGGCGATGGGAGTCTTGCTTTTGCCCACCCCTGCCTGGCCCCGTTGCAGTCGCGAGGGGCAAGCCCTGGGCTCCCCAACCTCTTGGCCGTGGGTGGGTGCAGAGAAGCAGAACGGCAGGAAGACGCAGGGCTGGGGCGAAGGGAATTCGGGCTGGGGGCCCCGTAGGAGGCTGGCAAGGGTAGGCCCAGGTCATTCTGCCTGCTGGGGGCCCCGGCACACCTGGGGTACAGGGCCCGTGGGATGTGTCGGAGGGATGGGGCAGGGAGGGGGTCCAGATAAACTGCTGGCGCCCCCCTCCTCTCCTGCCCTGCGCAGGGCTGGTCCAGGGTGGCTCCGCCTGGCCCTCTCCGGCACTGGGGGGCGGGGGAGAAGGCAGCTGCGTTTTTAATAATACTTGGAAAATACTTGTTAATATATTCAGCTTATTTAATGTGTTGAAAAAAATAAAACCTGATGACAGTTGCCCGTCCCGTCCTGAGTGGTCTCTGCTGAGAAGACGAGAATTGGGGAAGTCCCACCGGGGGAGGGGCAGCATTGTCCCTGGTCGGTGGCTCTGCCCCAAAGCCCATCGAGGCTGTTTTGGCCTGGATTCTCCGGGTTTCAGGGTGGGAGACGGCTCCAGAAAACCCCAAAGGGAGGGAGCCACGACCTGGGAAAGTGGGCTTTCTTTTGGGTGACAAGCAACTGGGGGACCTAAAGGGGAGCAAAGAACGGAAAGGAATTATATGGGAGGAAAATATCTGGGATACGAGAAGCATGTGTACACGGCCAACAATTTAATTTAGTGCACGGATCATTTTCTGGTAATATTTCCAAATGCGTTAATGAAAACAACAGCCGCAAAAACTTGAATATATATATTTCAGGGAGAAGTCGGAATACCTCCGCCCCCCGCCCCTCCCCCCCAGGTGACGGAACGAGGGTCTCCAGCATCCATGCAGAATCCGACCTTGATAGCCTGAAGGAAATTCCCCCCCCCCACAGGGTGTGGGGCCGGTGGGGGGGGGGGCTCCGTGGGGCCAAAGGGGCTTCCTCCTTTTCCCATGGGAATGCCTGGAGCCCTTTGGGGAAGGCAAGGCTGATACCTTGAGCGTTGCACAACCGGAGGCGTCCGTTGTGGGTCCCCCAGGAGCACGAGGGCGGGGGGTGGGGGGCAAGTCTGGGAAGGCCTTTGGGCGATTCTCCCCGGATGCTGCGTTTCCCTCTAGCCCCCCTGGAAGAGAGCGGCTCCCCTGCCTTCGCCTGCCCTGGTCCCACCCAAAGCCCCCCTGGACCCCCTCGTGTGCTTGGCAGAGGGCAGAAGCACCGTAATTTGAGGGCAGGCTCCTAGTGATGTGCCAGAATGTTGCCTTGACTCTCACAGGCAGGGAAAGGAGGCCCAACCAGGGTTGTCTGAGACATCACGGCTTGTTCAGCCGCGTAGAAGGAAAAGAGCTGTGCTGACGCACAGTGGTTAGAGTACAGCACTGCAAGCCCTACTCCTGCCGGCTGCCTGCGATTTGGCAGATTCATCCAGGCCCCAGGTTCACTCAGCCTTCCCTCCTTCCAAGGTGGGTCAAATGAGGACGCGGATTGTTGGGGGCCGTATTTGTAAACCGCTTAGAGAGGGCTGTCAAGCCCTGGGAAGCAGCATATAAGTCGAAGGGCTCTGGCTCACAGGGGGGCATCCCTCTGGCGCATCTAAGGGGGTGCGCTTCCTGCTGCGCTCCGTTGGGCTTGTTGGGAGCCCCCGAGAAGAAAGGAGCTGCGGGCCTGCAAAGAGCCTCACTCCGGGTGTTGTGAAACAGGACCAAAGAAGGCCGGGCAATCACGGCTGCTGAAGGGAGGCGAAGGGTGGCCAGAAGGAAGAGCATTTGAGGCGCTTTGACGGGAGAGGGAGGACGCGCAGGGGCTGAAACCGCAAAGGGCTGAAACCACGGGGGTCCTGCGGGGGTCCCTCTTGTCAGGAGGGGGCGGAGGGGCTGCCTTTCAAAGTTGCCAACGATCCCAAAGAGGGAGGGGGGTCAACCCAGGGAGAGAGAGAAGCCGCCTGCGGTCCAGCCGGGGCTTTTGCTGGCTGCGAGGACAACGTGGGGGAGGGGGAGCCTAGAGGGCGCATTGGGGGAGCAGCCACGGCTGGGGAAAACCCTCGGGGGGGGGGGGTCCCTGACAAGAGCCAGGAGGTCCCACCGGCATTCCCGGCAGTTTAACTTGGCCTAATCGACCTCTCCTTCCCTGCAATCGGGCTGCCTTAGCATGCCAGGCTGATGGGCCCAAGCCGGTCTCTTCAGAGCCCCAACGTGGCATTGCAGACAAGGTTCGCCTTCCTTCCTCCCAGGTTGCTTCTCTCCTGGCTAGTTCCCTGTCCTGCCTCCGGGTGTCTTTGGAGAAGAGCTGGACCCCCTCCTCTTCTTTGGGGCAGCCCCTCAGACACTGGAAGGCTGCTCTCCTGTCCCCCCCCCCCCAGCCCTTCTTTTGCCTAGACTGGCCAAACCCAAATCCTGCAGCCGTTCTTCATAGGTTTTAGTCTCTTTAATCATCTCAAGTTGCTCTTCTCAGAACGTTTTTCCAAAGTGTCAACAACTTTTTGTGGTGTGGTGACCAAAACCAGGCCAGCCTGCAACTCCCTGATTTCTGACACCTGAACCACCCCAGGTGGATGCGTTCTCACCCTGGCAGAGGTGGTCTTCAGAAGGTTGTGACCAGTTCTGGAGAACCCGTAGCAGAAATTTTGGATAGTTGGGAGAACCGGCCAATCCCGCCTCTGACTGGCCCTGCCAACCCCACCTCGGCTGGCTCTCCTTTGGTTGCCCTGCATAGGAGAAGGGAACTGGAAAGCAGGTTAGGGGGGTGGGGAGGGAAGGGGGATTTTCCAGTATCCTTCCCCTGCCACGCCCACCAAGCCATACTCACAGAACCAGGAGTAAAAAAAATTGAATCCCACCACTGCATCCTGGGAGACCCCAAGAAACAGGGTTCATTTTTTGCTTCTGAAGAAAGACTCTGCCATAAGGCCATTCACCCGGCGGCCCAAAGGCTGGAGACCGGACTGCGGCTTCCTCCTTCCAGGGGGGTCTTTGGGAAGGTGGGCTTAGCTGGCAGATCACTGTTAATGGCTGACAGGGCATCAGCAACCTTCAGCCTTGCCAAAGAGGCCGGCTGTCCATGATTCTCTTCCATATAAAATCAAGCAAGGAAGGCTCCACCTGCCAACGTTCAAAGAGGAGGCCCAGGTGCCTCCCCAGGTATCCTCCCTCTGCCACAAGTTCTGGGTTTCTGCTGAGTGAGTCCAAAGTCTCTTTCAGACTCTAGAAATTCATAGCCGATTAGGGAGCCTGCTTGCATGAAGGTTGGCGTATTTGTTGCTTCCCCTATTCTCCACACCCCCTTTCCACACCCCTTTCCAATAAATTCATTTGGTTATCTAGGGATTGGATAAAGGTGTTCGTTTCTCTTGGAAGCCTTCCTCCTCCAGGCCAGGCTGGGCCTTTGCCCAGGTCTCCGTCCTACTTCCAGATGGCGACCAGCCTCTCAGCTCCCTTCTTGACCTCGGAGAAGTCTTTGGCAAAGAGCCAAATTTAATTTTACGTGTTTATTGAATTTTAAAACCTCCCTCACAGAAGAACTTTAGGATGCGTACAGATAAAACATCACAGTGTGAAAACAGTGTATGAAACTTAGAAAGACAAGGATGAATTAAAAAGCAGTGTGGAACATTGATTAAAAGCCAGGGGAGGGGCTTGCCGGCTGCAGAGCCATGTTTGGGGCCTTTAGGGGAAAGGCCGGGGGTGGGGTGGGGGGCTGCCTCATCTCCCGGTGAGCGAATCTTCCAATGGGGGGGGGGTAGCAGAGAAGGCTCCCTTCCTGAACCCCCCAGTTGCAATTCCTTGACTGGTGGGGTCTGCAACGCATCTTCCTTGCCTGACCAGGTGGGACAGGCTGATCCAGCAGACGGTTTCCTAGGTAACGTGACCCCAGCCGTGGGGGGCTTGATAGGTCCCCCCCCAACACCTTGAATTGGAACCCAGCGCAGCTTGTGTTGCCAAGGTGGGACATGGGCTGTTCTTTGGTCAGGCAGGGCTGCCCCCCCAGCCTTGTTTTGCACCGGACATTTCAGGGGTAGCCCCCCCCCCACTCACACACATAGAGCGCAGTGCAACCGTCCAAGGCCTCCCCCAGCTACACCAACAGTTGATGGCCGTGCAAAGTTCTCTTTCCTTGGGGAAGCCGGGGGGGGGGGGGTTTGCTGGCTTGGGGGTTAAATTATTGCCCTCCCAGTTCATAAGCGGTTCTGACCAGTTCTGGAGAACGCATAGCGGAAATTTTGGGTGGTTCGGAGAACCGGCCAATCCCGCCTCTGACTGGCCCCACCAACCCCATCTCTTCTCCGCCTCCCATCGAGTCCCAGCTGATCGGCTGGGTCTCCTTTGGTTGCCCTGCACAGGAGAACGGAGCTGGAAAGCAGGCTAGTGGGGTGGGGAGGGAAGGGGGATTTTGCAGTATCTTTTCCCTGCCACACCCACCAAGACACACCCACCAAGCCACGCCCACAGAAGCAGTAGTAAAAACATTTGAAACCCACCACTGGCCCCCTCCCTGCACCTCTGAGCAGAGACAGGTTGCAAGACGGCCTGGGGGAGACCCTACCTGGATCGCCGGCCCTTCTCTGCTGCCCCCTGAAAAGGGAAGGGGAGCGCCTGCTCCCCTCTCAGGCAAGGGCCAGGCCCACCGCTCTGGATCCTGCCAGGAGGGGATGTCCAGGCGGGGAGGGGCTCACCTGGCCAAGAGTGCCAATGCCTCCCTCCTGGGCTTCCCCCTGCGCCCCTCCTTCCGGGGAGTTGGGGGAGGGGCCTCATTTGGACGGGGGTCGCCTCTGCTTGACGTCCCGGTGCCGGAGCCACAGGATCGGGGGCCACAGGAGGCGCAGGAAGAGTCAGGGAGGCTGGGAGGCTGGCAGAGTGCCAAGAGCGAGGCAGCCGCAGGAGGGAAGAAGCCGACTTCACCCTGGAAGGAAGAGAGTCGTTGCTGTATAGACGATGATGGAGGCCTCGTAGAGTCCGTGGTTCACCCAGGCGGTTCAGCCTATTCGCTTTCCTTAAGCACAAAGTGGTCCACACTGGGAACACACACACACACACACACACACACCCCTGCAGAAGTTGTCCTCAACTTGCAGCCGTTCATTTAATGACCATTCCACCTTAAATGGGTGCTGAAAAAGGGGCTTACAAGCAATCCTCGCACTTATGACTGTCACAAAATCCATGCCGTCTCATGACCAACATTCAGGCGCCTGGCAACCAACCCAGAGTCACAACAGTTGCAGCATCTCAGAGTCACATGATCCACACCTGTGACCTTACCAGCCTTACCAGCTGGCTTCCGACAAGAAGAGTCAATGGGGAAGCTGGATCCGCTAAAGGACCACAGCAAGAGCAGTCATAACATTGGGTGCTGCTTCTTCAAGAACTGTTTCACGTAGCCATGAAAGTCCCTGTCCATCTGTGGTCATAAGTCCAGGACTAGCTGCAAAGGGGGAGTTCCAAGGGTGGGATTCTACAGGTTCTCACCTATTCGCTAGAACCGGTTGTTAACATTCTAAGCAGTTAGGAGAACCCGTTGTTGGAAGAAATTACTGGCCTAATCCTGTAAGGAAGGCAGGAAGGAAACATTCTGGTGTTGCTTACAGAAACTGCCTCTCTGTTAACCCTTATTACGTTCTTGGCAGGACTAGACTTCCTGTCTCAGGAACTTCTCTGGAGTTTTTCTCCTCCTCCTTTGCTGGTACTTTGCTTGTGTGGAGTGGACCATTCAAAGTTACAATGGCACTGAAAAAAGTGACTTATGACCATTTTTCACACTTACGACTGTTGCAGCATCCCCACAGTCACGAGAGGCCAGGCGAGGAAATGCGTGCCTCGATGTGAGGGATGTTGAGTTGGCCACACCCAGCCAATAACATGACCACCAAGCCACGCCCACCAACTAAGCCACGCCCACAGAACCGGTTGTTAAAAAAGTTGAATCCCACCCCTGGGGAGTTCCAAGCTAGGAGCTCTTGCGGGGGAGGGGACTGGAAACGGCACAATACTCTGGGAGGCGGGGCCCCCGGGGGGGGCAGCTCTGGACATTAGAGGGGGGGCAATGCAGCTGATGGGCAGGAAAGCCCAGGCGCTCCTTGGCTTGAGAAAGGCTGTTATGGGGGAGGGGGGCATAGCGTGGCAGAGCTGGGCAGATGGGCCTTTCCTCTCCCCCCAAGCCAGGATCAGGCCCAGCCGTGAAGCTGGCTGGAAGTTGGGCCGAGCAGGGAAGCCCTCCTTGCCAGACGGAACCCGGGCAATTCACGGCTCCCTGATGTGGCGATGATGGCTAGTATTTGTTTCTCCAGTCGGGGTGGCTGCCCACCTGCCAGGACGTGCCAGCCAGGGCCTCGGTCCTGCGCACAGCAGCCAAACACCCCAGGGACCAGCTGGATGGTGCCTGGCTCCCTCTTAGCACCCACAGAGGCCCTTTTAGCTGGCCGGGGGGGGGGGGGAGAGAATCCAAGGGTGGGACAGGCCAGGCTGGGCTCATCAGGGCTCCGCTTCAGAGGCTCCACTTAAGAACAGGCAAAAAGGGGGGGGGGGGTTCGCCTCCTTGTCCCGCCCCCCCCCCCCCCCGCTTTCCCCCCCCCCCTCTAAAGACGCCGACTGGCTTTTTCAGATGTTGGGGGGGGCAGCCAATAGGGAGCTTGGCTGGGTTTCTCCAGCCTTCAAACCTGCCCTCCGATTGAGATCTAACTCTGTTCTCCATCAGCTGTCAGGAATTGGGCCTTGGGAGACTCTTTCTGGCCGCTGCCTGGCAGGGGAGTTCGGTCGGCTTCACCTCTGGCCAGGGGCCACGCCAGCTGAGGCCTCCCTCCCGTTTGGGAAGGGACCACCAGACTCACAGATGCCCCTCCCTGTGCAATTCCACACAGCCCCCTCGCCTCGCTCTGTTAAAGGGAGAGGAATTGGGGAACGGGGGGGGGGGGGGCCGACCCTCAAAAGCACCGGGGGGGGGGGGCTCACCTGTGCCTTTCATGGCCACGATCTCGCAGATAAACTCCTTCTTCTCGTAACAGGGACGCCAATTCAAAACGCCCTCATGCAGTTCCACGCAGCCTTCCTTATAATATGATCCTCTAGAGTTTGGACAAGGAAAGCAAGGAGAGAGGCTGCTCCAGACCTCTGCTCTCTGGCATGGGCAGAAGCCGCCCTTGCCCCCCCCCCCCCCCCGCCCCCCCCCCCCGCCCCCGCCCCCCCGCGCCCCCCCCCCCCCCGCCCCCCCCCCCCACGCCAAGGACCTGCCTGGCCCAGGCTGCAGAAAGCCTCCAGGCACCGCTGGGAGGTGGGGGAGGCCAGCCAGGGGCCGGGGGCTGCTGTGCCTCCCCAAGGCAGGTCCCTTGTTAGCCAGGAGGTCCCACGGCCGGATGGCCTCCTGCCCCCAAACAAGGAGAGGCCTTAAGGAAGGATGCTGTGCCATAGTCTGCCAGGGGGGTGGGTGATTTCACGATGCCCTTTGGGGAAGAGGAAGGCTCCCCTTGTGGGGGGGAGGGTCATTGTCCACAGCCATCTCAAGAGTGGGCCTCGGAATCCGGATTCTTTTTGGGGGGGGGAAGCAAAATTTCAGAAATGGATTTGTAATTGTTTCCAGAATGATAGAAAATATGTTTTTTTTATACAAGGTGTGTGTGTGTGTATGTGTGTGTGTGTGTGTGTTTGTATTAATTGTACAGATTGGACTTGGGAAGGGGGGCAATTATGTTTTCATTCTGGCTCCTCCCAGAGATGGTACTCAGCCAATTCGGGTCAGTTCGGGCGTGCCAGTAGGGGAAATTTTGACTGGTTTGGAGAACCGGCAAATACCACCTCTGGCCGCCCCCCCCCCCGCCCCCACCCCCACCCTTTCCTGCTCTAAATTCCCTTGTCCTGTAGCCCAGCGGATTTGTGTGGCAAAGTGGATTGCTGCACCTCACCAGCGCTGGTACCGAGGGCGGCCTTTGAGTGCTGCGCTGCACGAAGCACCTTCTCATAGAAACAATCGCACCACCAGCCCGGGCTAAAACCTGCAACATCCCAAGAGGATAGTGGAGTAGCTGAGACCATTTACACAGTGAAACATTGCTTCACATGTGGTTCTACAGAGCATCTCCAGAGGCGCTGCCCCGAGAGGAGAAACCGAGGAGCAGCGAGACAAGGGCGTGGGGCTACTCAACCCATGAGGATGGTCCTTCCTCATCCTCATTTCCCCTGACAACAACATTGCCTGAAAACGCTTGGTTGTTGACAGTGGGGCGAGTCAGCATATTGCAAATGACCCACAAGCCTTTTTGGGGTTGAGACCAGCTAAGCAAACATTTGTCAGTTTGGCTAATGGACAATGGTCTGCTGTTAAATGGGAAGCTAAAGCCAACGTACCTGAGGTCAGGGAAGCATTAGACAACGTATTGTACGTACCGGAATTAGA
Organism: Notechis scutatus; assembly: GCF_900518725.1. Next base: position 315,050 of record NW_020716849.1, on the reverse strand, counting down.
CCATAAGCTATTAAGTATTTCAACTTTAGATAGACAGGGACATGAAATACTGTTTGCTGGAGGACAATACAGCATAAGGAAAGGTGGGAGAAATTTCAGAGGACTGCAGAAGATGCCAGAACTAGCTGAGGGACTTAAGATAAAGAAATGCCAGATGGACTTAAATGGGGTTGTTTGTAAAGAGTCGAAGTCCAGGGTGTACACCCTGTGAGTAAAAGAAGCTCAGGGCAAACAGAGTCTTGCAGTTAATACCTGCTGATTTGATTGGCCCCATGGCACCCTCTTTAGGAGGAGCCTGGTCATAATGGATGATTACACGAGAGGTGGGTCTTGCTACCTGCTAAAAAGCAAGACAGAGGTATTGCAACAGTTCAGGCAATGGGTAAGATTTGTAGAGTGTAGATATGGCTGTGAAGTATGTCAACTGCAAACAGACAGGGGACCAGAGTTCATGTCTGATAGGTTTCCAAAGATGGCTGAGCGGTTTAGGCATAAGGTATAGACGTACGAATCTGTACTCGCCAACAGAAAATGGAGTATCTGAAAGAAGGAATGGCATAATGCAAATCATGAAAGACTCACTGCTGGCAGATGCGGGAATGGGTGGAATGTACTGGGGTGAAGCCTTAAAAACAGCCAATTATTTAATGAACAGAATATGGAGCATTGCTATAAATGAAACTCCCTATTTCCTATTATACAGAAGAAAACCTTCATTGGGTCACCTAAGAACATTTGGCAGTCATGCCTGGGTGCATAGTCCCAAAGGCACCAGAAGAAAAGGACAGAAAAAGGCTAGGAAACTTGGGTTTGTTGGATATGAGCCTGGTTCCAAAGGTTCTAGATTCACAGATAGAACCAGAAAGGCGGTAATTTCACACGCTCCTAGTTTTGCGGAGCTAAATCATTGGAATAGGGTGCATGCTAATTCTGAGGTGTTCGTGCCAACGCATAGCACTGGTTCTCCAGAAGAAGCTATCCAGAAGCCCGATAAAGGGGGCAGCAGGGAAGCAGGTCAGGAGGAGCAGATACGGAAGAGAATAGACCTGAGGTAAAAGGAGAAGTCACAGAACCGCAGGGACAGATGATACCGAGGAGATCTGAAAGAAGCGATAAAGGCGTAACCCCCCGAATGGTTCTCAGCAAGCGGGGTTAGAGTATGTAGAGTTCAGTATAAACCCCACCATTACCAGGAGTAGAATAGGGCAAATGGGAGGAAGTCGATGAGTGTGCATCAGGATTTTACCCCCAGGAGATCACCAGAAGAGGAAAAGGCAGTGAGGTATAAATGGGTATATAAAAAGGAGGTGTTACACAACGATGAACTGCAGTATAAGGCACGGTCAGTTGCGCAAGGATTTACGCAAAGGAAAAATGTTCATTATGACAAAGTGTTTGCACCAACAGTAAGAAGTCAGACCATAAGGTTAGCATGGCTTTAACAGCTGCATGCAGGTATACCATCTATCACTTCGATATTTCTACTGCATATTTAAATGCAGAATTAGAAGAAGAAATATACATGGCTCAAGCTCCAGGTTATGAAACAGAGAACCCTGGATATATATTATTAAATAAAGCCATATATGGATTGAAACAGTCAGCAAGAAACTGGAATCAGTGCTTGGATGCCGTTCTCAGAAAGTTGTTTTAGGGACAGCAATGTTTATACACAGGACAGTGTGATGGGGCAGAGTGTTTGCTGTTAGCTTATGTGGATGGTATAAGTTTTATTGATAAACATCACTCAACAAAATGATTTTTTTCCCTGTCATTATTGGTAACCATGAATATAACTAATATAACTAAACTTAAGAGTATAAATGTGTGTGTGCTGTAAAGGATACCGATAAGATTGCAGCAATGTTCCACTGAACATAATATAGTTAAGGAAGCCTTTAAATGCAGACAAGCATCAAGAGTAAGTCAAAGCATTTGGATTGACAATTGTTCAGCTTGAAATGGGAGGAGTGTCAGCCAGGTAGGGATTTAAGAGATGACCAGCTGCTGCAATAATGGGAATGAGTCAGCAAGGTTTTTGGCTGTTATCCCTTTAAGAACCTGTATAATAAGTACAGGCCCTGTTAGGGCATCTCTCTCTCTCTCTCTCTCTCTCTCCTTCCCTGCAGTGATTGCTGCTTGTTTGACCTCTGCGTATAGTACGTGTATATATAGTATATGTTCTTATTGCTCCTGGGTTGTCTCACGTAGTAAAGCTGAGCGCACTCTGACATCCTTAGCCAAAGCACAGAGCAAGAGGAGCAAGTGGGTCAAGCCAAAGCCTCTCACTGACCCTAAGGGGGATGGATGGGCAACGGGGCAACCTGGAATGGCAGCCACCCCAGGGGGGGGGTTACGTCTCAGAACCGGTGGAAAACTGGAGTGGTGGGAATAGGCGGCTTGGTCCCGCCACAGATCCTCCCAGGGGCTCTTTCGGAGGCCACGACTCACCGCACCGAAGTCCCAAAGCCAGGGCTGCGATCAACCCATAAGAAGCTGCTCCTTGATTTTTTTAGGCCAATCCAGTAATGATTTGAATGCTCAGGGCTCTAAAACAAAACCAAAAGAAGAGACGGAGTGAAGAGAAACCAAAGCGACCAGTCAACCTGCCTATGCCGTGTTTCTTTCAGGGGGAGGAGAGAAACCCCCCTCCAGGGGGAGCCTTTGCAGCCTTGCGGGAGCCTCGGGGCACTGACCGGGTGGCCCCTCTGGGCTGAGTTTCTGGGACCCCGACCCAGGACTTTGACCGGAAGGGTTGGAAACAGACGGGGAGGGGGGGGTTTCTTTGTGGGGCTGAGGATGCCAAGCAGGACCCCCTGGAGAGGGGCTGAGAGAAGCCATGACAAAAAGACTCATTAAATCAACAACGGCTTCCTACCAGATGATAGTTGGTCTAAATGCCCCCTTCATGACACTGTTAATAATGGAAACCAGTAAGCAGGATTCTCATGCCCAGCAGTCACATCCCCGCTGTGGGGAGAGCACAGGGCCAAGAGGCTCCCGGGGGGAGAGGGAGCCGGGGGAAATGGAGGGGCGGGGGAACGAGAGAGGGGGGCTCTTTTCCAAGCTGGCTGGAGACTCACAGCTGAAAGAGACCGGAGCGGATCCACCTATCCTTCTGGTTGTGCGAAGGCCGCTCGGCACTACGGTTGCTCTGGAATGCAGCCATGCGGGCAATGCGGGCAATGCGGGGCAGGCACCAGACGGGCTCCCTGGGGAAGGGCCTCTCTTCCAGGACCTCTGCCAGGCAGGGAGGCTGGGCCGAGAGGAGCCCCTGAGGTCCCTTCGGTTAGGCAGTGCCGTCTCTTGGGGCTGTGGGGGTTGCCTCATCTGTCGCCCTGCCTCCCCTCTGGAGCACTACACACACACACACACACACACACACACACACCGTGAGATCTGTATGACCCCCATCCCGATGACACTCTAGAGCCGGGGTGGGTTTTATTGCAATTCAGAGTCTGTATTGTAAATGCTTATGAGCCGTCTCTTCTTTAATTGCTCCTACGTGGCCCAAAGTCACCTGGAACGGGGCAATCTCTAACTGTATCAAACCAATATTTGTGTGACAGACCACAACAGGTCGTCATACATAAAGCCAGAGAAGGCCAACCTATGCGAGTCAGCACTGATTGCGTGGCATATTATAAACCTTATTAAATCTATCGCCTATCTCTCTATTGTCAAGACTGACTCGCCCTTCCAACTACATTCTGCCTCGCTTGCAGCTTGGCAATAAAGGCGGGGGATGGAACGCACGGGTGAAGGGGGGGAGGGGTTCCGTGAGACCTTGCTCCCACCTCAAGGACCCCAGGGCAGAGGTCCCAGCAAGGCTGGCTGGTCCCCATAACAAAAGGAACAGAAGGGACTGGTGGTCGTAATGGGCTGTGGGTGGCCTGTGGGGAAAGGCAGAATGAACTGGGCTTGTTTCTCTGCGGGAATCCCAGAACTGGTTTCACTTCTTCTGGGCCAATGTGGAGCTTCTTTTTCTGGATTCGCCAACTGGACAGTTGACATTGAACCAGCCCTCCATGTAGCCACCTACCTGGACCCCACCAGGAGGTGGGTAGTTTTGAGAGGTTGGCAACTGACAAAAAAGCAGGAGGGGAGGGCGAAGTCAGGGGAAGCCACCTCTCCAGAGACCCTGTCCAAGCCGAAGCTGGGATGCAAGCGGCCAGCACACACACACACACCCCGAACAGAGGGCTGAGAACCTGGAGCAACAGCCTGCACTCAAAGGGGGAAAGAGAGAGACGGAAGGACCCTACTTGGGCCCCAAGGGCCTGTGGGCGAGCCAGGTGGGGAAGGTGGCAGAAGCAGAGGATCAGCTGGTCTCCCCTGGAGTCGTGGTAAATTGGGGGAGCCAGGGGAAGGCTAGATGAGCGGCCGAGTGGCATGACTCAGCTGAGTGGACGTTCCCAGCTGCAGCTCGCAGACTGTCGATGGAGCAGCTGAGGGAGAGGTTTGGCAGGCTGGAGGTCTGGGGAGCCACCCCCACCCCAAGGCCAGTGGTCATGGGTGTCGAGGTGGGCACCAAAAAACCTCTGCCTACCCCATCTCCTCTCCTCCTGCGGCCGATGGTGCCAACCCCACCGAGAGACAGTGGATCCCGTGTAAGCACCCCTGGCTGCAGTGGGGCTGCCCCCTGGATGCGGCCTAGTGTGAAAGGACTGACCGCCACCTCCCCCAGCAGTCTGGTTCAATGGGCGACCCGACACCGTGGCTTACTCCCTGACCCGGGTCTGGAACTACTGGAGCGCCATGGAGGGATGCACCCAGATGAGTGCCCAGGTCAGTGCCGTTACACCCAACCTGGAGGGGGACACAGCGGGATAGCTGGGGTCCCTCCAGGACGAGGGGGCTCTGGAGCTGCAAGGCCTGCATGCTTTCGTGCCGGCATTGCGAGACAGATTCAAAAACCCCACAGCAGCCTGGCATGCAGAAACCGGTATCCACTCCCTAAGGCTGGGCCAGAGGCAGAGCACAGCCAAGGTTTTGGCGGCTCAGCTGAGAGATTGGGCCAAGCATGGGCTGGTCTACCAGTCCCAGGACAGAGGGACGGAACCAAGAGTTCTCTCCAACTGGCTGCCTCGGGGGCTGCCTTGTGACCTTCGGGGGGGATACCAGTTAGCCACACAATGGCACAACAAACCTCACGGCTGTGCATGATGAGCCTTGTGGCGTCCTGCTGCTAACGGCTGCACCAGCGCGACAAACCTCGCAAAGACCCATTTCTGGCAGAGTTTGGGGAGAGAAAGAAGCCAGGCTCTGCTGCACCTTCTTTCCTTGCTCCCCTCCCCACCGCCCCCTAGCTGGATTTTTATGCCTGTGCCTCACCCCACCTCGCACAATCAAGTGGTCGGTGGGGCTTAATTGGGGCTTACTTTCAGGGTGGGGCTTATATTGGGCCCGGGCATGAAAATCAAGTTAGGGCTTGTTTTTGAGGTAGGTCGTATTTTGGGGAAAACATGGTATCTATCTATCTATCTAATGAATCTATCTCAGGTATCGTCTGTCTGTCTGTCTGCCATGTCAGAAATGGTGTAGGGTCTTCTACTTGGGTGGGGGGTTGGACTAGATGATCTACAAAGCCCCTTTGTTATTCTGTATCCTATCTATCTATCTATCATCTCATCAATCTCATCTATCAATCTAATTATATGAGGTGCAATGACAATAAAACAAACAAACTATCTAACCAATCTATCTATCTCATCTACTATCTTTATCTTCTATGTATTGAAGGAAGGGGGGTCCGGGTGTGCGGTTTGGTGAAACCCCCTGATCTCCCCTCTGGTTTGGACCGCTGGCTGCCCAGGGAGCCTTTGGTACTCACCGCAGAGGGCCAGACCTCGTGAGCATCCCAGGGTTTCTTCAGGATAAGCAGCTGAGAGGAAGCATCTTTGCAGTCCCATTGGCTCTCATCCCAAGACTGTGGTGTATGATCAATCCGCAGACACTTCCACCTAAAGAGCCTCCATCCCGGGGGGCAGCAGCCTGGAAAAGAGGCCGGAGGCCAGAGGAACGTCGCTCTGGTCTAGTGCAGAGGCCTTTGCTCCTGGCTGGACCAACCCAGAAGCGGCTCCCCCAGCCATCACAGCCGGAGGTCTCTGGCCTTCCATGGAGACCCTGCTCTTCCTTCCTGCACCCCACCTTCTGGGGAGGGGCTTCCCTGGAAGGGGATTCTTGGCCTCCAGCATTGGGCCAGGTACAGAAATGAGCCCATAGCTCCTGAGATGTTGCTTTGCAGCAGCTTTCAGGGGACGCTGCCCACCCTGCTGCCCTGCCAGAGGTGGTGGAGAAGCACAGCAGCTGCCGTTCCTGGAGACGGGACTTCAGGTCTTGGACTGTTTTCAGAAGGGACCCATTTTCTCTGTCCCTGGCTCATCCTCCTCCTCTCCTCCCACCCTGGGGGAACATCTCTGTGGCCCCCCCCCGGTCCTTGTGGGCGGAGCCCCAGCCATGGGTGCCCATCCCCCTGCTTGGTGAGGACCCCTGCATGGCCACAGAGGCACCTCTCCAGCGGCTCCCCTTGGCCCACCAGCCAGGAGCCCCTTCTCCTTCCCAGGGAAAGGATGGTGCCAGGGTGGGCAAACCGCTTGCCATCTTTCGAGAGGGCATCATTCCTCCCTTCCCTGCAAGGCTGGGGGGGCTCCTTGGGGGTGACCACAGAGTCGTCTTGCAACCCAAAGGCCGCTTGGAAGCCGGCTGACCAGTGGACAGAATGCCTGGTTCCTCACAGGCTTCCCTGCCTCCCTCAGACCCCCCCCCATAGCCCCCTACAAGGAGGGTGCACAGCGGAGGAAGGCTGGCCAGACAAGAGGAGGCAAGGAGGGACAAGGAGAGGCGGAGATTCCTGCAGAGAGCAGGGAGGAGCCTGGCCGCTTTGGTGGGCGCTGGGTCCCCTGCAGCAGAGGGTCAGCCGTCGTCCAGGCTGGCTTTGAGAGGGGATGCGGAGGGCTCTGCAAACGGAAGCCGTAAAGGTAAGAAGAGCCCTTAGACCTCACGGGGCTTCTACACCCCTCTCTAAGCGGTTGGCAGCCTGTTGCCCCCAACCATCTGGCTCCTCACTTTACCCACCTCAGAAGGACGGAAGGCTGAGTCAACCTGGAGCCCCGACAGGATCGAACTGCAGGCTGTGGGCATTGCCTGCAATGCTGCACTCTGTGCCACCAGGGCTCTCAAGGTGCCTCACCAGCCCCAGAGTTAAGACCAACACCTCAAACTACCCGAAGAGGCCGATTCCCACAAGCTGCGGCCAGCTGCAAGTAAAGAACTGCGTCAGGGGCCCCCTTTTCTGCCCCAACCTCAACCACAAGACGGCTGGAGCAAGTCGGGTAGCGGGTAGCAGCCAAGGGGGATCCCGGCTTGGGCTTCCCAAGGTTGGCCATTCTCCGTCCCTCCCCAGGGAAAGAGGCTCCACCAGCAGCCTCCTGTCTTCACCCAGTCCCTCTTTAGCCTGGCACAGAGCGGAGCCCCAGCCGGCAGGCTCAACGGGAGGTTCGGGGAGGGGGCTCAGCCTGGCCTGTAGGTCTCGCTCCCAGGAAAAGAGGCCACCCAAGACTGGACTGTTATGGAGACCAGAAAGGGCGAAGGGCTGGAGGTCGTGCGAGAGGAGAGCCTGAGGATGCCTGAATGGCCGCGGGACACCAGGCAGAGGGAGAGCTGAACTCGGGACAGGGAGGCATTTCCTGACTGTGAGAGCTCTGCGCAGGTGGGGTTGGGGGGCTCCATCACGGGGGGAGGGGTGTCTTTGCAGACATACTGAGCAGCTGTTTCTCAGGAAGGATCTCTGCTTTGGCCAACACATTGGACTGGAACAAGCTCCTTCCAATGTTGGCAGGCAAGAAAGACATAAAAGCAGTCACATAATACTGTACATCTAAATAGGAGACTCTTCAAAGAAAAACCTCAGAGAGAGAGAGAGAGAGAGAGAGAGAGAGAGAGAGAGCATGTGCAGCCTCACCCACTTGGCAGCACTGCTGCCCCCACCAAAGCACTTCCTTCCCCCTGTGAAATATTTGCCTACCCCCTTGCGCAGAGGTCTCACCACTTCTCCCGCCCCCCCCAGACGGTCTGGGTTTTCCCCCCGATGGGCTGCAGGAGAGCCCAGCTGTGGCTGGCAGGGGGAGGCCTCTCTCGGTGGCCTTCCTCTCCTTTCCTTCTCACATGAAAACCTGAAGCAGCCAGAAAAGAGCCGCAGAGACCCTTCCCCCTTGCCCCCACAGGGTCCCAAGAGGAGCTGGACCAGGAACGCACCAATTTGCTGGCAGGAGGAGGCCTGGCTGAGGTTGGCCATCAGGCTCGCCCGCTCCCTCCGCAGGAGAGCCAGGCTGTGGTTGGCTTGGCCCACCAGGAGCTCCTGGTGCTGCAGCTGCTGCTGGGTCCGGTTCCCGGCTGCCCGGCTCTGCCAAAGGGCCACCATGGTGGAGTTGAGCTCCTCCTTGGTGGAGTGGAGCTCCTGCTTGGCCAGGCCCAGCAGGTGCCGGCTCTCCTCCAGGCCGGCTTGCAGGGCGTGGTGCTCAGCCGCGTGGTCTTGGGACGCCTGCTGGAGCTGCTGGGAGGCCTGGGTGTCTGGAGAGAGGGGGCAGTTGAGGAACCAGAGCGTGGGGGGCGGAGGGAGGGAGGGGACCGATCCCGGGGCAGGTGGGGAGCCTGCTCTGAGCTCAGGAGATGCCAGTGCAAAGTTCAGGGGAAAGAAATCTGTGCCATCCTCAGCTGGCACCGCACATTTCCCCAAGGAAGCTGCCAGGGGAGGGTCAAGGCCTCCAGGACTCACATCGCACCCCGAGGCTGATGGTGACGGAGAGAAGAAAGAGGCCGATGCCCAGCACTCCCAAGGCGGCCCACCTGGTCCGGGGACTCCACCCTGGAGAGAAACACGCCGCTCAGGACACCCTGAGAAAGGATGGGGGGATGCCCCCTTTCATGCCCCCCTTTCATGCCCACCTGCACTGCCCTGGTGCCCCGAGACCAGGGCGCTCCGTCTCCTGGCAGCAGGCTCGATCCCCTGGGCCCCTGCAGGCCCCTCCGCCCTCAGGGGGGCCTCCCGAGGAAGACCCTGGCCTGTGGGGAAGAGCAGGGGGTCCTTGGAGGGAGCCGGGCTGGGGGGGGGTGAAAGGGGCAAACAGCAGGGAGGGAACTGGGGTGTCTGGGCTCTTCGGCCTCCTTTGGAGCCCCCCAGGTTAGAGACTGGGCACCAGGGAAGCCCCCGGGTGAAGGAGGGCCTGTGTGGACGGAGGCACCCCTTGCTCTGCCTGGTTCTCCTGGGGAGGGACAGGAAATGGGGCCGAGCACCGAGCAGAGCCCCAGGGCCCAGGGGACCAAACACTGAGGGACTGGCACTCACCTTCGGCCCCCGGGCCACTTCTGCGGGGCTCCTCCTGCGTCCCAGGCCCCTGGAGGTTCTCATAGGTGAGCTCCCCCTCCTCCGGCTCTGGAAGACAAGCAGGGGTCAGGGGGGAGGAGGCAGGGGGGGCAGCCCTGGGAGGGCCGGCCTGGCTGCCTCCTACCTTCCCCACGGCCTTTCTCCAGAGCTTTTCTTCCTGCAAACCGCAGGTCAGCGTAGGTCACTCTCTCAAACATCGGTGGTCACTGGTCACGCTGTGTGTGTGTGTGCGCGCGCGCGCGTGTGTGTGCATGTGTGTGTCTGTGTGTGTGTGTGTGGAGTGGCAGAGAGAAAGGAACTGCAGCTGAGTGGCTGAGGGCCGGTCAGGAGGGGGGCATGGAAAGCAGAAGTTGAGGGTTGTGGGGGGAGCCAACCCATCATGGGACTTCCCAAAGGGAAACAGAGAAGGGCCCAGGCCGCCGCTGCTGCTGCTGGCGCCCAGGCATCCTAAGTGTGAAGCACACCTTGGGGGGAAGAAAGTGTTATGCGGATGCTCTGGGGTTCACTTCTGGGCATTCACTTGCACACTCGCACACTCACAGCCAGACTAAGATGACTTGGAAGTGCACAGGGAGGCACCAGCCATTCTTTAGAATACACAGAGATCAAGTCAATTTAAAAAAACAGCAAACCCCCCCCTCTCT
>NW_020716849.1:219535-295952 GCF_900518725.1 Notechis scutatus | reverse complement strand
TGGTGGAGTTGAGCTCCTGCTTGGTGGAGTTGAGCTCCTGCTTGGTGGAGTTGAGCTCCTGCTCGGTCAGGCGCAGCAGGCGCCGGCTCTCCTCCAGGCCGGCTTGCAGGCGGTGGGCACTTTCTCCCAGGACGTGGCTCTTGGCTGCGTGCTCGCGAGACGCTTCCTGGAGCTGCCGGGAGGCCTGCAAGTCTGGAGAGAAAGTGGGCGCGGGTGAAGGTCTCTCCTCCCGGATTCTGGGCTGCGAGGTGGGGGTCAGCAGCCCTGGCTCTCCTGGTGGTGCCCCGGCCTCTGCGGAGGTGAGCAGGAACTGGGGGCCCCAGAGCAGGAGCGCTGCACAGGGGTGGAGGCTGCCCCCCAGCCTCCCATAGTGGGGCGGCCTGCGTGGGGACCGGCCCTCCCTCGAGTGCAGAGGGAGACCCCACACCTCCAGAAGGCCCTTCTTCTCCCTCCCCCACAAGAATCTGGGGGTCTGCCCCCTTGTTCCCTGGAGATTGTCAGGGTGCAAGTTGGAGCACCAAGTAGCTGCTACTCACACTCCACGCCAAGCGCAATGTTGGTGGCCAGAAGGAAGAGGCACAGAGCCAGGACTCCCAGCATGGGGCGGTTTGTCACTGAAAACAAAATCCAGATTCTTCTTAGTGCGAGGACACCCCCCCCCCCCCCCCTTGGCAAAATTGTTTCTTCCATGATGTGGAATGGAGGGATCACCTGGTGTCCTACTTTCCGCTTTCATTCTGCTTCTATTGAAACAGTTGCTGCTGTTATCCCACAGCTGAGTAAAGCTGGAATAACGTCCAGATCATAGGGTGATATAAAAATAATAAATCTGCAAACTCTTCTCCAAAATCTGCTCCCCACTTTTCTTGGTGTCTCCTTTCCCCCCTTTTCTGTTGCAAACACTCTCCATGTCCCTCTGCTGTCTCTGCCCCCCCCCCCCCCCCCACTTGCACACCTACATTGGTTCCAGAATAATGCCCAGTTCAAACACGGCTCTGTTTCCGCTGCCAAAAGAGTCTTTTTGTCTTTTTGTCACGCAAAGTGCTCACCTGAAAAGAATGGGAGCTCTTTCCCCCCCCCCCCCCCCATCAAGGGTGAGGCTTGGGGGTCTGAGCATCCCCTCCCCTTCCCTGTGGGATCCAAGACTTTTTCTTTACCTCCCTTGCTCAAAAGGTCCCCAGGAATCCGCTCCTTCAGATTCCCCACCTGGTCCCCAAAAGATCTCTGACAAGATCTCTGCCTCCCTTTTGCTTTCTCTCTTTCTAGGCAGCCCAGTGATCCAGTTTTCCAGTCCCTGAGAGGTTGCCACCAAGGGTGGGGGATCCACCTGTTCTCCAAAGCGCCAGAAGGCAGGACGAGAAGCAAGATGGAAACCTACCAAGGGGAGAAGCAACCTGGATCCAAGACGTTTCCTAACCGTCAGGACAATTAACCAGTGGAACAGAGGTTGCTACCAGAAGCTGTGGGGGCTCCAACACCGGAGAAGAGTCTGGGCAGCCACCTCTAAAAGGGTCTAGGGTCTCCTGCTTGAATAGGGGGTTGGACTGGAACAGGGTTGCCAACCGGTGGGCCAGGGAGAAAATTTTGGTGGTCCACAGAGAAATGTCACCCCCAAAGCATCCCACCCAAAGCAATCCAGGCTGCGCAGGAACACAAGGCGACGCCACCCACAATGGCCCGCAGGAACACAAGGCTGCGTCGCTTGCATTGCAAACAACACGTAGTGAGGGGAGGGGGGGGGACTTGCCCCACTCGCCCCACTCACCTGGCCTGGCCACCGGGCTGCTTCTTTCCGCTTCTTTCTTCTTCTGCTTTTGGCTGCAGGCAAGGAAAGCAGCCAAAGCCTTTCTCTCTCTCCTCAAACTCTGCCAGAAATGAGCCTTTGGGACCCTGCAAGGGATCCTGTTCCAAGAGGCTGTACCAATGCAACAAGTCTCACAAAGACTCATTTCTGGCATGGTTTGGGGGAGAGAAAGAAAGACGTCTGCTGCTTTCCTTGCATGAAGCCAAAAGTCTCTCCCCCCCCCCCCGAGAATGGAGCTGGAGATGGTAAAGAATGATCGATCAGTAGGAAAACGGGGTGGGGGATTTTTCTGCAGACAAGAGACCAAGGGAAAATCCCCCCAAAAGTCTCCAGGAAAATCCCCCACCCTGTTTTCCCACCAATTGATCATTCTCTATTTGGGACTGTAGGATACCCTCCCTCCCTCCCTCCCTCCCCCAAGAACAGAGCTGAAAAGCAGGTTAGTGAAGGAATGTGGCTGCCTTGGAGGGTGTGGGGGGGGGTGAGGGAGAGAGAGAACATCACTGGCAGTTTTCCGAGGTTAGATCGGATCTCTCTCTCTCTCCAACCAACGTCAGCAAGCCAAAAAAATTCATATTAGTGTCCCTGGGATTTAAAATTATGAGTTGGGTGGTCCCTGAGGTCCAAAAAGTTGGCAACCCCTGGACTAGAAGACCTGTCCAAGGCCCTTTCCAGCTCTATTCTGATTGATTGATGCTTGAATAAAGTTTGGCCATTTCTCCTTAACGTTATGATCCTCCCTTTGGGGGAAAAAATTCCTTTGGGGTTATTGAATTAAATCTTCCTTTCACCTTGTGCGAGGGCTCTCTGTCTTTGTCTCTCTCCCTGTGCCCTCCCCCTTACCCCCTCCCCCTCCCCTCCCCTCTGCTTTGCCTCTTTCAGTCCTTGCTGGTGTCTAAACACCCAGCTCCCTTTTCTCAGCTGAACTGAGCCGGTGGCTCTGCCTTGGAGAGAGGAACCAGCTGGGCACGTGCCACCTGAAGCCTCCTGCCAGCTGTCCAGGCGTAGGCAGGAGAGGCTTCTGGCAGCCTGGGGCCTTGGGGGGGGGGGGGGCACAGCTACTCACCTGGCCTCCAGCAGTGGCAAGAGGTGGCCCAGCATGGCAGCTCTGGGACACTCTTCTGGGGGCCACACTCTGCCACCTCTTTCTCCAGGCCCCGGGATACCTGGAGGTTCTCATAGGTGAGCTCCCCCTCGTTGGGCTCTGGAAGACAAAGGGGGTCAGGAAGGAGAGGACGGAGGGGAGCCCTGAAGGACCCTAACCAGGCTGACCCCTACCTTCCCCCTGGCTTTTCTCCGGAGGGCCTCTTGCAAACCGCAGGTCAGCATAGGTGATGCCCCCAGCCATGAGGCTGCACCCAGGACAGCCTGGAGCGGCAGAGAAAAAGGAACTGCAGCCAACGGGCAGAATCTACTCAATGCTCTCCTGGGGTGGCAGAAAGCAGAAGTAGCTCTGGTGGGTGGGGAGCAGCCGGCCAAGCCCAGCCCCGATTCCCCACAACTCTGGCCCTGTGGGCCGCCCCAAAGCTCCGTCTCCAGGGACTGAGCCGGCTGCCTCTGCGGACTTTCCCGGCCCAGCGAGACAGGAGCACTCGGTGAATGGCACATCCTTGCTGCCTCGAGGGTGGGCGAGCCAGAGGCTCTGGGAGGGGAATCGCTTGGTTCTGCTGCGCCATCATCTGCTCTTGGTGACCCCATCGACCTGCCCCAAGACCACTGTCCCTCCCTGGTCCTCCAATCTCCGCATGGTGCTTCTGTCCCCCAGGCTTCTGGCCCTCCTCCTCCTCCTCCTCCTCCTCCCACCTTTCCCAGCCTCCGAGCCCCCTCCGGAGAGCTGGGTCTTTGCAAAATGGGTCTCAACTATGACAATCTAAGCCTGAATATTTGTGCCTCAGATCAGAACCCGGGTTGATTTGTTCCAGGATCCATTTGTTTCCTTGGCTGTCCACCATATTCTCCGAAACCTTCTCCAAGGCCAAAGTTCAAAGGCCCCCGTGCTTCTCCTCTCCTGCTTCTTCAAAGTCCAACTTGTGCTTCCATCCAGGGTCCCAGGGAATACCATGATTTGCACTATCCTGATCTTTGGACTGAGCTGATCCCTTTGTTTCCCAGGCACCATCCTGATGTTTGTAGGAGAGGCAATCATGATAGCTGGGAATCTTCTCCAGGTCCTTCAGGGTTTTCCTCCCAAGTTCTTGTCTGCAGCATGTTCCTTGGCTGCTTCCTTCCTTCACAATCCCCGCTGCAGTGTCTTCCCAGTCAGTCATAAGACTGTTGCCGTGTCTCGGTCCCGTTTTTATTCTACTCCATGCAGAGTTTGCTGATCACTTCATGGCTTCGGCCATCAAAATGACAGCATTGGGCAGGTTAGCGATCTCCCTTGCTGCAGTTTTAAATCATGCTAATCTTGCTCCAATCCAGCTCCCCTCAATCTCCGTTCTGCACCCGGGCTGAATAAGGTAGGGGAGAGCGCTCAGCCTTGTCTTGTTTGCTCTCTGAAAAGGAAGGCATCCTCAGAGGGTCCCCCACACAGAAGAAGGACCCCCCACACACACACACCTCAGAAGGACCCCACCAACTGGCACCGGCAGTGCGGCTCAGACTAGAGAAACAACCAGCCTCCTCTGCCCCAGACGGAACGTGCTTGGTGTTCATTAGAGAACAAAACCGAAGGTGACCTGCTAAGAGAGGATGTGGCTGTCCTGCGGGTGGCCGTGCGATTTCAGAAGCCCCGGCTCAGCAACTTCTCACAAGGAAATTGCCACAAAAAGAGAAGAAAGGCAAGAAGACTGAGGAGGGGCTGGGGGTCCTGGGACGGTCCACGGCTGTCATGGTTGCCAGGACCTCTTGAGCCGGCAGGGAAGGCAAAGCCGCCATCAGCTCCAGGGCCAAAGCCACAATGAGGCCCGGCAGCCATTCCGGAAGAGGCTCTGCAGCAGGGAGGATGATAGACGGGTGGGGGGGGGGTTTCCTGCTTTGTCCACAGAGCCCCACTTTCACAAGACCCTCCCTCCAACCAGTTACCTGCAGGAAAGTCTCCTAAATGCCAGCAGCCTCCTGGATGACGTTTGCCAGCCCAGCCTCTGCCTGGGCCAGTGCTGCCTAGATAACTATATATAATTTATATATATTTATAATTTATATATAAATTTATATATAAATTTATATATAGATAATTTATGTAGATTACTCTACATAAATGACCTCTGTGATCATATTAAGAGCAATTGCGTTCTTTTCGCTGATGATGTAAAGCTGTTCAATACCACAGACAATACTGCTACCCTACAAAAGGATCTTGACTATGTATCAGAATGGTCAAACAAATGGCAACTTCAAATCTCAACAAATAAATGCTCTGTCTTACATATTGGCAAAAAAATCAGAAAATAAAATACAAGCTGAATAGTCAAGATCTTGTTGATGACCCAAGCTCTGTAAAGGACCTTGGAATACTTACCTCTAATGATCTAAGTGCTAGAGCCCACTGCAACTACATAGCCAAAAAGGCATTAAGAGTTGTTAACCTAATCCTACGTAGCTTTTTCTCTGGTAATATCACACTACTAACCAGAGCATACAAAACATTTGCTAGACCAATACTCGAATACAGTTCATCAGTCTGGAACCCACATTACATATCTGATATTAGCACAATTGAGAAAGTCCAGAAATATTTCACAAGAAGAGTTCTCCACTCCTCTACTCGCTGTAGAATACCTTATGCCACCAGACTTGAAATTCTAGAACTAGAAAACCTTGAATTACGCCGTCTTCGGTCTGATTTAAGCATGGTATATAAAATTATACATTGCAATGTCCTACCTGTCAATGAATACTTCAGCTTCAACCATAACAACACAAGAGCACACAATAGATACAAACTCAAAGTAAACCGCACCAAACTTGATTGCAGGAAATACGACTTCAGCAATAGAGTGGTCAATGTCTGGAATACTCTACCCGACTCTGTAGTTTCTTCCCCAAACCCCAAAAACTTTAACCTTAGACTGTCTACTATTGACCTCACCCTTTCCTAAGAGGTCTGTAGGGGGCGTGCATAAGCGCACCAACGTGCCTACCGTCCCTGCCCTATTGTTTCTCTTATTCTTCTTTTATTTTTCTTATATGTACCCATTTCATGTATTCACAACTATGTATACACTTATACTTATTATCTTGTAAACAATTGGCAAATCAAATCAAATAAATAAATAAATAAATAGATCCATGAACGATTCCATGCTGGACTTGGTTTCCAAGCCTTCAGTCAGGTCTGACATCTTCAGGTTGGCACCCCGCTGGCATCCTGCCATCAAAGGCTAAGGGGGGGGGGGGGAACGACGGGGGGGGGAAATAACCAGCAATAAAACTGTATTAATTGTGCTGGTAAAGAGGGAGGGGGAAAGTGACAGCTTTTTATTTTGCTTCTTAAGTGCTTCAGTTAACTCCATCATAGTTATATTGCTTTCTAACATTTTTTCAGTCTCTTTAGGTATCTTAGGTAAATTAGCATTCTGTAAATACTGCTTAACTCTTTCTTCATCAATATTGCTTATATAATTTCCCATAAAAATCTTGAATGATTTCCTTCTTCTCTTTGCTGCCATGCAAACTTGGCCTTGATCATCTATTAACTGCAATATTTTCCTTGATTCTTTCTCTTTTCTCAATTTATATGCTAACCATCTACCTGGTTTGTTTGCATCTTCAAAATAGTTCTGTTTAGCACCTCTAGTTTTCTGTGCTAATTCTTCTTTCTCTATTTGACCCATTTTGTGTTTAATTATATCCATTTTTAGCTTAATGTCCTTTTTCTGTGGTGTTTTCTGTAGCTCTTTTTCAAGTCTTTTATGCTCATCCTCTAGAACCTTAGTGGCTTGCCTTTTCCTAGTATTCCTTTTCCTTGTATAATCTATCATCAAGCCTCTAGCATATGCCTTCATTGTATCCCATACATTCTGAATTGATGTATCTTCTTTTTTTATTTTCTCTAATTCTTTCTCCATCCGCTGTGTAAAGTCTTTTTCCTTTAAAATAGTATTATTTAACATCCATCTCGATCTTCTTTTTTGTCCTTTCCATTTAATTGTCATTGGATTGTTGTCTGCCCAAGTACTTGTTTCAATATTTATTTCTTGAATATTAGATATTAATTCTGTTGACATCCATATCATATCTATTCTGGACCATGATAAGTGTCTATTTGAATAGAAGGTATATTGTTTAGTTTTAGCATTTCTTTCTCTCCATGTATCTTTTAAATTTAATTCATCAACCATTTTAAAAAAGGATTTTGGGAGAGTCTTTCTGTTTTGCTTTGTTGTTGTTGCTGTATAGTCCAATTTATTGTCTACAATTCCATTAAAATCTCCCATCATAACTATATTAGCATAGTCCAGTTCAATTATTTTCATATGTAATTTTTTGTAAAATTCTTCTTGTTTATCATTCGGAGCATAAATTGCAATCAGGAGTGTTTTCATATTATTGTCATTATTTCCACCATTAATACTCTTCCATCTTCATCAGTATAGATCAATTTTGCTGGGGTGGTCTCTTTAATATATAAAACCACTCCTCTTTTCTTACATTGGGTCAAGGAAGTAAATATTTTCCCTAATTTTGGCTGTACCAACAATTGTTCATATTGTTTTTTAATATGTACTTCTTGTAGACAAATTATATCAAATTTTAATTTCTCTAATTTATGAAAAAATTTCCTTCTTTTAACGGCTGAATTAAGTCCATTTATATTAATTGTAATCAATTTTTTCTCTTCCATGGTTATATTTTATAGTTGGGTTTAGCAGCTCTCATAGATCTTGGTTCACGTTGTTCTTTGGTTTCCACCTTTCCACCTACTGCGCCTCTTCTTTTTCAGTCCCCATTTGGTCCTCTTGGAATTCAATTAGTGAGATCTCTTTTTCTGCCTCTTCCTCTTTCCTTCCAAAAAATTCTGTATAAAATAATTCCGCTTTCTCAATTGAGTCAATTCTATGTCTCTGTTCTTGCCATGTGAACATTAACCCTTCTGGGATCAGCCATCTATAATTCACCTCTTTTTTCAGTAACATTTTAGTCAGGAATCAATATTCTCTTCTCATCTCTCTCACTCTTCTGGGTATTTGTTTTAAGACCACAATCTCCTTGCCTTTGTATTTCAACGTTTTCTCTCTTGCCACTTGCAATATTTGCATTTTAATGGCTTTCTTTGTAAATCTAATATGAACTTTTCTTGGTAGGCTATTTCTCATCGCATATCTTGTAAAAACTCGATATACCTCATCTATTCCATCCATCATCTTCTCTTCAGTTATTTCCAAAGCTTCAGCCAATATTTCTATCATTATCTCAGCTAGATTTTGTCCTTTTTCTTCCTCTATGTTTTGAAATCTAAGATAAAATTCTGATCTGTCCATCTCTCATCTCAACATACCACTTTTTTCTTGTTCAACCACAGTTAATCTGTTATCAATATCTCCAATCTTCTTGTCTCTTTGTTTATCTTCTTCTTCAATTTTTTGGAATCTCTCATCATACTTCGACATCATTTGTTGAATGTTCTCCACTTTTTCATCAGTTTTCCCTGTTCTTTGTTTGATGTTCTCTGTTCTTTGTTCAATATTCTCTGTTCTTTGTTCGATGTTCTCTATTCTCTTTTCAATAGTCTCTGATCTTGCTTTAATATCTTGGATTCCTTGCATAATCATCTGCAGAGTCACTTTTTCTTGTTCTTTTTCTTGCTTTAACATTGTCTGTATTGAACATTGTCCTCCAGATGGTGGAGAGGCAGAAGTAGAAGTTGAAGAACCAGGAGCTGTAAATTTCCTACTCATTTTAAACAATTCAAAATCTTCAGGTTCTTCTAAACCTTAATCCAACTGTGAAGTAGCCAATTATAATCCAAGGTAAAAAATAAAAATGGTAGAGAGAAAAAAGCCCAATAGTAATAAAAAAAGGGGAGACAAAGTTTCTTTAGGTTCTTGTAAACCTTAATCCAATCAGTAGTTAGGTTAAAAAAAAAAGACTTAAAAAGAACAAAAGAAGGAGAAAAATTCTTCAGGTTCTTCAACACCTTAATCCAATTGAAAGGTCTCAAATAAAAATAGTGCATAAAAATGAACCAAAAAGGTGGGTGAAAAAACAAAAAATGCCAGGAAAAAAAAAAGGAGAAAAGGCTTTTAAGGCTTTCCCTTTAAAATAAAAAGCGAACGTGAAAATTGGACTCCCCCCCCACAAAAAAAAAAGACAAAAACAAACTCCAACCAGGCCAAAAACCCAAGTAGTTATTACAAGAATAAAGATTTTTTTAAAAAAGAAAATACAGTAAAGCTGTTAAGGAGGAGTGGCACAGCCTAAAAAAAATTAAAAGGGCACACTGCACTTTGTTTAGTTATCCAAGGCTCTTATTATAATTCTCTTCTCCAAAGACTTATCACCTTTTCTTTTCGTAAGCTTCAATACCAGGCTCCAGCTGTTGATAGAAATCCAGAAGAGCACCTGCAATAACATTCTCCCGTGCTCTTCCCTCTATCTTATCACATAGCAATGTCCTTGAAAAGGAGTCTCAGTTCTTTCTTTCTCAGCTTCGTCTGATCACAGGAAATAAAGCATTTTCAAGCCTCTAGTTGGCAGTGTTACAAAGTTTCTTTGCTCTCACTTTCCCCCTCCTTTCCCAAGCAAAATGTAATAAAAATTACCAAAAAAAAAAAATATTAAAAAAGGGAAATAACTAAGTAACTAAAGGGAGCCTCTAGCCTAAAATATTACAAAATCAAAAAGGAGAAGAAAAGATAGGTATAAATAAGAAAAGAACCAGTCCAGTTCCAAAGTACAAAATCGCGTATAGAAATCCAGCAATGAGGGGAAAAAAAGCAAACCTTACTTTGACATTTCTGTTTAAAATCGCCGCTTAATCACTTCTGTCAAAACTTTTACAGATTCTTTCTTTTCCTTAGAGTGTCCTTTCAAGTCTTAGAATAAAAAAGTTCTCACCAAACCAGCACACTTTCTCTTTCTGCTCTCTTCCATTTCGGAGCTGTCCCAACTTCAGCAGCTTTAATGGCTGCCTCTTTGCCGCTGGCAAGAAGAGCTTCTACTGGATCTACCAGGGACTTTGCAGTATCCCTGGGATCAACAGGATGCGCTCTTCACTTTCGCCATCTTTTCAGGACGGTTTAGATCCGTTTGGACCGTCCAGGGGCAAAGATATCGGCTGCGATCTCAGACCTTCGAGATCGCATGCTGTATCGTCGCGACGCCAGCTCCGCCCTCTCTCCGGGGAAGTGACAGCTTGATGAAGACCAGAGGAGCTTGGAACCAGTGTGTACCAGGATTCAAGGCCAGGCCCCCTGAGAAAGTATGTGGACTACCCTAAACACCTCGGAGTTCTCAAAACACCTGGGCGACTCTTCATTGGCTGAAGACCACCTGGTCATGGGAGGGGGGAGGGCTGGGTTGAGGGGAACCGTTTTTGTATTCTTTTAGCACAGGAAGCATCTTTTACTAAAAGAATCTAACACCTTCACCCTCTTGCTACTGTTCCTTCTCTGAAGATGCTTCCATTTGTTACAGTCCCTTTCAAACGGGGGTGCCCATGGCTTCCTGGTGAGGTCCGAGTCTTCCAATACTTGAAAGGCTGCTACAAGGAAGAGGGGGCATCTTAGTTTCCAAAGCTCCAGAAGGCAGGACAGGAAGCAATGGATGGAAAGTAATCAAGGAGAGAAGCAACCTAGAACCAAGGAGCAACGTCCTGACAGTGAGAACAATTAGCCAAATGGCCATCGGAAATTGTGGGTGGTTAGGAATGTCACTTAACTTTCGGGTTGGAAAATATATAAACCAGGATAGACATTTTAATACTGTCTCTTTAAGGGAATGCTAAAATTGTAATTGGGTGTGGTTCCTCAAAGGGCCATAAGATGGAGCCAGAAACCTGGGTTGTTCTGTTCTGTTGTTGAGAGTGTTGCCATTCCTGCATTTCCCTATTGACTGTTGCTGATCATAGTTCTTCTTGGATTTGATGTAAGTCTGTTACTGAACTGTTTGTGATACTGGACTTTGTTTTTGGATTATCCCTGGACTGAAAACTGACTGCTATAACTGTGTATGACTTGGACTGTGTTCGGACTTTGCTTAACTGTTTACTGGAAGTAAAAACCTACATTTTACTATACAGTGTATCTGTGTGCTGGTTGTGTGTTATTCCTCGCCACTCTCACTATGTCTCCCTGTGTGCACTCATTCTCCTAACGGGGAATTACCTCAACATGGTTGCTCCAACACTGAAGGCTTTTAAGAAGAAACTGGACAGCTATCTATCAGAAGTAGTATAGGTCTCCTACGAGAGCAAGGGGTTGGACTAGGTGATCTCTAAGGTCCCTCCCATCTCTATTACTGTTACTGTTACATCCCTGGAGCAGCTCTGCAAGTACAAACAGTGCTGCAATGGAATCGCTGGCCAGGACAACCAAGTTCCGCTCACGAAAATCCCTCCAGATGTGCCAGGTGGCAGCCAGCCTCTAGTTTTGGCCACCCAGCTCGCAGGGCTGCTGTGTATGTGGTGCCAAAGAGCAGTCGCTCTGCAAGCTGCACAGCTGCAGAGCAAGATGCTGGGTTGCCATGGAGATGGGTTGGTTGCTGTGGTTACAGTAACAGAGACCGTCATCCTGCCTGAGGACGCCCTGTGGAAACCCCCAAGCTCAGCACCAGGATTGGCTGCTGCCCAGTGAACAAGTGAGCAGGGAGAGAATGGACGAGGTGGGGGGGGGGCTGCCTCAGGCCAGTCCTTCGTTGCAAGCAGGGTGGCATTGGCAGAATCCCCCCCCCCTCCACAACCTCTACCTCCAGCTCCCCTGTCCTCCCACTGAGCTGTGTTCAGGGCACAAAGACCTTCCCACCTTCCATGCTGGCCCCCCACATGTACAGGAAGGCCAGGCCAGTGCAGAAGAGCCTTCCTTGCAGGAGCAGTCTACCAAGGAAGGGACCATCACGCTCTGGCACTCTAGGAGCTGGAGCTGCCCTTCCTGCCCTTCGCACAGGCTCAGGGCCCAGGCTTGCCTCCCCCCCCCCTCAGTGCCAAACTTACCAACTGTGACTAGGCAGAGCAAAACCAGTAAGGTGAGGAGCAAAATGGAGAGCTTGGCACTCTCGCTCGCTCTCCTCTTGCTCTCTGTGAAACGAAGGAGCAGTTTGATTCTGGAAGGGTTAAGAAGCATGAATTCACCAGGCCAGCCTTTCTCAGCCTTTGAGAGCCATGGGAATAATTCCCAGGTCTCAGGCAACCCCAACAGCCAACACACAGCATGTGAAACCTGCCACCACTGGGTCAACTCCGAAGCTGGCCTGACCGGTGCCATCTTGGCCACTCCAGTGTTGCCACCCTGGAGGGGAGGGTCAGGGAGGGAGGATTTGAGAGAGGGATTTTTGTAGCCAAAACAAAATACTTTATCTTGGGAACCAAGGACATGGTCACACCTGGTCTGAAGGAGGCGGAGTGATGCCACCCGGGGGTCAGACAGCACGGCGATTGGACCCTGGGACTGTTCTGAGAAAGGGGGAAATCTTTTACTTTTAACATGGTGAAAACCGTGGGAGTTTTCAGAGTTGGTTTTTGCCAGATACGTGCCAATATATTTCCAAGACAAGTAATTTGAGGAATTCAATTGCCTTGGAGTCTTGCTTGCAATGGATTTATTACTTGGAACCCTGACACACTGCTTGCACGGCAGGGCACATAAAAGTTCAAACCACCATGTTTTGTTCCTATCACAGACCCTCATGGAGCTTCAGCGAGAGGGAGGCTGACCTACATTGTTATGAATGCCCATGAAAATCGGAGTAACAGAATTGGAAGGGACCTTGCAGTGCTTCTAGTCCAGGGGTCCCCAAGTCTGTTTCAAACCTGGCCGTGTGATGGCCCAGGTGCGTGCAAAGCTCCGCGCGCCCAAGCAGAGGGCACTCCCATGCAAAGCTGCTTTTGTGCGAATGGAGCTTTGTGCGGGATCACCCCACGCTCACACGCAAAGCTCCGTTCACACCAGTGGAGGGCAAGTGTGCCCACAGCCTGCACCAATGAGCTGTGCATGCATGTGTGCACCTGCCACTCACACACACATGCCAGGCCGGCAAGGTGGAAAGGTTGGGGACCGTTGTTTTAGTCTGACCCCCTGTTCTATTCAAGCGGGGACCCTGTGGGATTCTGGTCAAGTGATGGGAGCCCAGAGAAGTGGCTGGCTGGCTGGCGGCGGCAGGAGGGAGCGGCTTCGTGCCCTCGGGAGTCATCAGTGGAGGATGGGGGGGGGCAGAAAGGTGGGTGATAGCTGAAGAACCAGGAGGGTGTCCATCCTGAGGGGGGGGGAAGTGCCACCTGGGGAAGATCCCTCCTGAGTTGATGGGAGGGAGGGGAGCCATTGCTTCTGCAGGAGAAATGGCCGCTTTGGGCCTGTGTGCTGCAAGGAAGTCCGCTCCTATGCACACCTGGGGAAGGAAAGGAACCAGACAGCACGGCTGCCTTTGTGCTTGAGATGCTGACCCCGGAATGGACCATTGTTGGGCCGTGCCAAAGGTTTTGGGTCCTGGAGATGCTGGACGTGGAAGGAAGGGGAAAAGCTGAGGAGGCGGCAGTGCCTGCAGGAAGACACGGGGTGGATCCTGCCTGAAAAAACGGGCAGGCAGGCGGAAGATGGAGAGGAGGCGGAGGGGGCAGAAGCTGCTGGGAAAAGAGGGAAGTTACGGCAGCCCCAGGGGGAGGGAAGCACAGGAGGAAGAAGCGAGACGAGGAAGAGGCTGCCAAGAAACAACAATGCGCATAAAGGAGATTTGTTGCCAAACATAAAGATTGCGCAATGTTTGTCGAGTTGTGTACAGATTCCAGGAAAGGAGATTCCAGGAAAGGAGAACAAGGAAAGTTTAAGATCACAGGAGGCAACCCAGAAACTTAGGGAGATTCTGTCAGAAATAAAAAATGAAACCACTCAGAAGGAAGGGGTTTAAAAACAGATCCTGATATGGCAGGACCGGCCTGAGGCTCCCCAGCCGCAGTGGGGGCTGCAGGGGCTCACGTGGTAGGACGCTGGACCTGCCCACCCTGCTTAGGTCGGCAACTCGATTCCCGCCCGCGGAAGGAACAAGGAGCCTCCCCCATGGCCTGCCGGCATCCAACATCACCCCCAAAATTTTCCTTTCACAGAGCCAGGCAGCCCCCTCGGTGACCCCTGGCTAACGCCGCTAAGGAAGACCAGGCCAGCCCTGCAGCCCCTTCCTGACCCCCTCTAGCTGACCAAGGGGCAGCCCTTCGGTCGGAACAGCCAGTCTGGCCCCTTCCCAGCCCCCCTTCCTCTTCCTTCCTGCTGAGGCCAGGATCCGCTCCTTCTCCCAGCCACTCTGCAGATCTGCAGGTCCACGAGCGTGCCCAGACCACAAACGTCTAGATGACCAGGTGACCTTTTAGGAGTCAGCTGGAAGGAATCACTTGAGAATAGCCTCTTGCCCCCCCCCCCCCCCCCCCCCCCACCCCCGGCGTGACACGAGACGGGCAGGCAACGTACCTTCCCCCACCCCACGTGCCCAACCTTCTCCCCCACTTCCACCCCAGCCTCCCAATGTCAGAATCAACACAGAGCACAGCAAAGGGTGTGGCAGGAGTGCGTTTATGCAACAATCACGAGCGTTTCCCCTTCCGAACTTGCCGTTAGACCCTCCACCACAAGTCGGCAGAAATCGTGGCGATGCTATTCAAATCCTGAAAAGCCCGCGGTCAATTCCAGGCATCCCCCCCCCAGCACGGCGTCCTTCCTGCTTACAGCCCCCTCCCAAATTGATGGAGCAGGTGACCGGTGGGGCTGCCCCAGAGACTCCACCCTTCTGCTCAGCAGCCAGCAGAGGCGGCCACTTCCCCTTTCGGCCTTAGAGCAACAGGCGTGAGCCAAAAACATGGGCAGAGGCTTCTGGCTTAGGCAGGCAGGGCGCACGGGAGCACAGCAGGGACTTCCTAACGGGGTTCGCATCTGTGTTCGTACGGGGTGTGTGTGTGTGTGGGGGGGTGCGCCCTGGAACAAAACCACTGGGCCTGCCACATGTGCCCTTCCCATCAACCGCCAGGGGACCTTTGTCTCCAGCAGGATTTTATGTTCGCCGCCATGAAGCAGCAGCACCCGGGTGGGATCGGGACTTCGACTTCATCAGGGAGAAAAACCCAAAGCAACCCCGGTGAAGATCTGCGGCCGAAGGCCAGGCAATGTCTGCATTTCCGGACTGAAGGCTGAGCAGGTGAAGCGTCAGAGTTCGTTGTGCTGGAGGCCTCTGGAAATTCTGCTGGACAAATCTTGCAAGTGTTTCTTGACCTGGGAGGACAAAACAGGGTTTATTCATCCTAAATAGATACTAGACATTTCAGTTATAATTTAACTTAATTTATTCAGTTTACATCTTCCAAACAACTCTGCCATTTCATTTAAAAAAAAACATGTAACATTTCCCCCGCAGGATTTTAAAACTACAGGATACAAATGTAAAAATGAGGAAAAAAGAAATTGTAAGATTACTTTCCTTAAAGCCCGCCCTCGGTTTTTACCTCCTAAAGGAAAACCCTTCTTGTCTCATTTCTGCACTGGGCACCTCTTGCCTCCTACGCCCCGAGCACCAGGGCAGGGTTGGCATGCGAGAGAGAGAGAGGCAGCAATGGCCCCGGGAAGGAGCAGAGGGCACCGCTGGCTGCCAGCCTGACTGGGAATCCCCCACCCGGCCCAAGACTCGGTTTGGAGCTACCCGGAGCAGCCTCCTTTCCAGCCTCCTTGGAAGCCACCCCTCTGCTCCAACCGGTGCTCTGCAGGCAGGCAGGCAGGCAGGCGGGCGGGCGGGGCGGGGGGCAGGCGGCCTTCCCTCCCCCCGGCCTTCCTACCAGGGGAGACCCAGCAAGCGATGCCGAAAGGCTGGCTGAGGAGCCACAGGGGTTCCCGGCTGCTGAAGCCCCGGTGGGAGGCAGCCCATTGTCTCAACAGCTCCCTTTGGCTGAGGGAAAAGTAGCTGGGCTTTTGCCAAGCCCCCCCCCCCCCCCGCCAAAAAACAACCCCAGGTGCATTTATCCTCTCCGAATGGCCATATTTGACCGTCTCTCTTCACGGCAGGAGGTGGGTTTGTCCCCTGAAGGAGCCTCTGTCAGGCTCAGCCCAGGGCCAACTCCAAAAGGACCCGGCTGAGCTGCTCTGCCTGTTCTGCTGCGGTGGGTCCTCTGTGTTCGCACGTAATCCCGACTTCTCTGCCCTCAAGGTCCCCGCAGGTGGTCAGAGGAAAGGTACACCCCCGCAGGGCAGGACCTGTGGACCGCCCCACAGGAAGGCTTCTGGTCTGACCCGGGGGCCCCTCGCCCAAGGGCCACTGCAGGGTTCCTCTCTTGTTCCGGGTCAGGGTCGAAGCTTAGGGCAGCGTGGCAGGGGAGGGAAAGGGCTTCCCAGGGCTTGGCTGCTCTCCCCCCTCTCCATACATTTCAAGGGTTCTGCTGCAATGATTTCCTGGTCGGGGATTTTTTTTTCTGAGGCTGGAGGTCGGACGGGTGAGGAAGCAGCAGCTTCTCCGCCCCTCCCAGGAGGAGCAGGAGGCTCTCAGAGCAGGGGGCTCCCTGCAGCCCACCTTGTAGCCCAGCTCCTTCGTCTTCTCTTCCAGCACGGCGTATTTCTCCTTGTTGCGGCCGAGATGCTCCTTGTCCCCCGTTCCTTCCACGTGCTTCAGCTTCTGGTGGGAGATCTCCAGCTGCTTCTGATAGTGGTGATGCTTCTCCACTTTGGCCTCAAAATGCCTCAGCTCCTCCTGGAGCACAAAAGGCGCCCTGGTCGCTCGTCACGCAGCCACCCAACCCCCCCCCCCAGCCGCTCTAAGCCACACCAGCGCTTGCCACCTCCTGCATGCACAGCAGCACAACCGCACAAACCGCCTCAGCTGCAAACAGGCGGAAGCCCCTTCAAGGAGTGCGGGGGGGGGGGGGGGCAGTCGCTCTGGTTACAGAAGACCCCCTGACCAGGCCAGAGACAATACACTGGACAGTCAGCTGAGACCACCCCAAGTGTGCAAAGTTACAAGTCCTAGAACTTTCACCAGACAAGGGCACGGACTGGACATCCAGCTGTGGGGGACACCGCCAGTGGGACTCTGCGCTGACCAGGTGGCCGGATTCAATGGCCCCTCTCCGTTCTATGGGTCAGCCACAGGTCCGCGGGGGCTTTCAGGACCCCTGGGAAGAGTGAAGGGGCCGCCACCAGCTGCCCAGGCCTGCGAGAGAGCCGCCCTCTCCTCTCCCAAGGGCAGAGGGCAGGAGCAAACGGGGTAACGGAGGCGCCCAGGCTGCCTACCCGGAGGGAGTCAAGCTCCTGCGCGGTGAAGTTGGTGGACTGAGCCAACTCCCACAAGTCAATCACACGGGGCTCTTCGAAGTCTGGAGGAGGAAAAGACAGGCGCATTTCCAGGGCTCTGCTGGGATCTCTGTGTCTGGGAAGGACTTCCACAAGACGCCTTTGCAGCGGGACTTGGTAGAGGCGGCCAAAA
This sequence comes from Notechis scutatus, assembly GCF_900518725.1. The sequence continues at coordinate 278,608 of NW_020716849.1, read as the reverse complement.
AACACTAAGCGCCTTCTGTGCAAAAAGGCAGAGAAAAAGCACGGGGCCCCTGGGCACCGGCAGTTGGAAGCGGCCTGGAAGAAGGGCTGAGACCCCCTGGCCTTTCCTCCCAAGGACACTCAGCTGGGCTGGGGCTCCTGTCCCAAGGCCAGCCTGGAGTGAGTCCCAGGGCCCTTCCTGACCCCTCCGGACAGCCTCAGGGCAGCTGCAGACCTGCCTCCAGGCCGCGAGTCCCACATTTGGACTTTATGCCAATTAAGAGGGGGGAGACCCTTGGCTGCCTCCCCCCTCCCAGGGCCTGGGGGCCCCTGGGGAGGGGGGAGGGAGCGCCTACCACTGGCGGAATCGTAGCCCTGGTGGCTGACTTTGCGCAGGCGCTCGAAGCCCTGCTTGATGCTGTGCAGCTGCTCCTGGAGCTCCGAGTGCTTGCGATGCAGCAGCTCCTTCCTGGCTGCGCTCTCTTCCTCCGCCGGGCGGTCGATCGTGTTTTTGTGGACATCTGCAAGGAGAGGAGTTGGCACCCACTGCAGGCCCACCCAGGGCCCCGATCTCGCAGCACAGGTGGGGCCTCACTAAGCCCTCCTGGATGAACAATCACCAAGGCAGAGCAGGAAACCGGGGGGGGGGATCTCTTGTTCAGAACCAAACGGGAGGAAGCAGCGCCCAGCGGCTCCCCAGAGAAAGGCCCTGCAGGGGCCCTGAAAACTCCAGCCAAGACGGTGGGCACAGGAGGAGATCAGGGGCTCCCTTGGGCACCTGCCCTCATGCCGGGCCTTCTTCAAAGCCAAAGGGAAAGACTGGGAAGCAGCCCCGGGCACTGGCTTCCTGCTTAGAGACTGCTTCACTCAATGACAGACCACCTGACCAGTCCACCTGAGCCAGCCGGGCGCCCTAAGGCGAGACTCTGCCTGCCTCGCTGCCCGCCCCCCCTCCGACTCCCTGGGGGCTCATCTCCCTCCCTACCTTCCGTCCGGCTCACGGTCTCCAGCAGAATGTTGTATTCGTGGACTTTCTCTTTGTGGTGCTGGAATTCCCTCCACAACCTCTCCAGCTCCTCCTCCGAGAACTTCCCGGAGCTTTTGGCCTTGAAGAGAGAGAAAGCAGGAGGGTTACTCCTCTCTGCCAAAAAATGGCCTCAGTGGAAGAGTCGCTTCCGAAAACTTTGCAACGGGATACTGAAGATACATTTTCCGGGGGAATCTAACGGGAAGCATTTAATAATTTAGCTGTAGTTGATATTAAATGTTAACATTAATACTTCAATATTCAATTGTTAATAGCGCTCTTACATATTTATATGGTTTTCATACACGCATGACTCTATTGGATTATTGCATGCTGCCCAAATTACCCCTGGTGATTGCGAGCAGCCCTTTAGATTTGATTCATTAGCTAACCTTCCTGATATCCTATTCTCCGGAAAGAGATTCTGCTTCGGGGCCCCCCTCCCCCCCCCCCCCCCCCACCGAGAGGAAGGCAATTCTTCCGGGCCCAGCAGGAGGCAGCCCAGCAGGGCCTCCCAGAGCGGAGGAGGAGGAGGAGGAGGAGGAGGAGGAGGCCAGATCGGTTCCCAGCGGCCCTGTGACCGGAGGGTCCCTGCTTGCAGGATGGGAATGGCAGGCGCCACCAGGACTGGGAAGAGGCAGCCAGTCTCTGCCAAAGGGGGCTCTGGGGGGCATCCTTGTAGTACCTGAAGCCCCTGAACCAAAGGGGGGCTTCTTATCCCTCCCAACCAGGTTATAGAGTGCCAAGGATCTTCCTTCTCCCTGCAACGCAACTGGGCATCGTGTCCCCTCAAGCCCTTTTAACATGCCAACTTGGAGGGAAACGGGAAAGAAAACTCTGAACCAATGAAAACCAGAAGCCCTCCAATAAGCCCCCCCACACACACACACACTCTGGGGGCTCCAAACCGACCTTGTTCCAGAGTTTCTCCAGCCGGGGGTCCCCAAGGCCATCCTGCCCGAAGCCCTCCTGGATGTGGTTGGTCTCCCACTGCTGCCCCTCCTTCTTCCCACTCAAGCCGTATTTAGTCATAGTCACTGGAGGGAAACCGAAGGAGAAACAGGCAGCGATTTGGGCCCAGGTCACCAGCACTTATTTTCACGGTTTTGCGAAACTGGGAGTGAGCAGCCACCGGACTCTCTTGGGGTGTCAGGAGGATCCGGCCCTTTCTGCCCTTTGGGAAATTCCACACACACACACCCCCCCCGAACCACAGAGTGGACTGACCTTCAATCGGATTCAGCGAAGCAACATATTCTGGACAAAGCAAGCGCACATCCGGGGCCATTTGACCTATTTTAGTCAGGTATTAACTGCTGCTACCTCAGCCTTGCTTGTGCCTTGCTACCATGGGAGACAGTCTGCCATGGACTCAGGGGTGGGAGGGAGGGAGGGCGCTGGAGGGGTGGGGTGGGGGAGCGAAAGCCCCTGCTGCGTCTTCCCCACAGGCTTCTACAAGGTTAGCCAGCGGAGAGAAGGCGGCAGCTGCCTACCGACCTACACCTGAAGCGACCCGTTCCAAAAACACCCTGCTTGACCTGGATCAGACACGGGGGTTTGAACCCGAAGGAGTCAGGGGCAGCTCACACCTCAGTCAGCCCTTCTTCCCTCTCCCACCATCGGGTAGGAGATCTAGAAGCACAGCCAGCCGCACCAACAGGTTGAAGAACAGCTTTTATCCGTGGATAACATCCATAAGTATGTAGCGTGATGGACTTGCAGGGCCGGTGCAACATGTTCATATTGGTGCAATATATTATAATGTAATGTTAGGCACAGAGACGTATCGAGGACCGTGTGTTCTTAGCACGATTTGTAGGGTGTGGGGTTTTCTTTCTTTCACGGAGAGTCACTGATATGTATTGGCGTTGAGGGGGGGCCCTAAGGGAGGCTCAGCCGATCTCACGGTCCACAGGTTGTGCCCTGACCATAAAGGTCCAGCTGGATTGGAGTTTGGCCTGCGATCCTCAGCTCTGGCTCGGCTCTGCCACAATACACCCGACTTCCATGGAGCCTTTGCCGGCCACGGGAGCCAAGGGTCGCTTCTAATCTCTGAACTGCTCGGACATCAGTTAATGATCCACCGGTTCGGGGGGGGGGGGGCGGCCCTTGGAACCCGGGGGGGGGGGGGGGCTTTCAGGCTCCGGAGGGTCTTGGCCAGCTGGAGAAGCCGGGGCAGCCGGGGACCTTTAGGGACCACAGGGAGAAGATTCGGGCAGCGGGACCGGGGAGCCCAAGACCAGCCCGCCTTTCAGGGGCAGCTCAGCGCATTCGCGCAGTTAACAGGCAACCACGAGGCCTTCGCGGGGGGGGCGGGGGGATGGAGGAACCGGCGGCCTCGGGTTAAGGGGAGGCAGGCAGGCAGGCAGGGAGGAGCCCCCGCGCAGGAGCCGGCGTCGAGGGTGGGGGTGGCGGTGGGCTGCGAGGAGGAACGGAGCCGGCCTCTCTGCCAAGGGCACCCCGGGCGAAGGGGGGGTGGGGGGTCCCGGCTCCCCTCTCACCCTCCAGGCGGCGCCTCAGGCGGGCCTCCCGCTCCCCGTCCTCGTCCAGCCCGGCCGCCTTCAGCTTCTTCCAGCTCAGCTCGTCCTTCTCCTGCAGCCGCAGGTCGCTGTGCAGCTCGGCCAGGCGCACCGCCGGGAGCCCCACCTGTGCCCGGAGGGAGGGAGAGAGGCGGCCGCCCCGTCAGTCCCGCCGCCCCGCCTCGCCCGCGTCCCCCGGCCGCCCCCCGCCCGCCACTCACGCGCTGCGCCTTCTCCCACAGCTGGTTCAGGCGCACCAGGCGGAACTCGGCGGCGGAGGCTGTGGCGGCCTCGTTGGCCTCCCGCGAGTAGAGCCCGCCGCCCGCCTCGGCCCCCGCCAGCAGTCCCGCCAGCAGCAGCAGCAGCAGCAGGCACCGCGCGGCCGCCATGGCGCTCCCCGCACGACGGACCCCAGCAGCCGCCCCGCCCGCCTCGCCGGAAGCAGGCCCCGCCCCTCAGCCTGGGCGGAGCCTCGGCGGGCGCGCCACTTCCGGGGAGGGGGAGCTCTGCCTCCCTGCAAAGGCTGTCGGGAAACGGGAGGGCGGGCGCCGCGGTTGATTGGCCGCCGGGATGGGCGGGATCCCGGAAGGAAGCCCCTCCCCCTTCCCCGGTCGCGCTTGGGGAGGGCGGGGAGAATGATGGCTGCGGGAGGGAGGGGGGGGGGCGGGCGAGCCAGGAGCCCCGCGGGGGGGACGAGGCGGACCTGCAGGCCTTGCCGGGGCGGCCCCGCGTGGAAGGTCCGCGGCCTCCCTGGCGCCCCGAGCGGCGCTGCGTGGAAAGCGAAGGGAACGGAGTCCGAGCCGCCCCCGCGCTTGCCCGGGATTTGGGGCTGGAAACGGTGCCCCCCCCCCGCCGCCCACATGGTGCGAGGCGGCCTAGAACTGCCCGCCCCATCAGCCACAGCCGGCCGCCCTGGTGGAAGCGCGGTGTCCCCCCACCCCAGCTCGTCGGCCGGCGGGTCGCTGCAAACGGCGCGCGGAGCCCGAGCAGAAACAGGCTGAACGGGCGTCTCCCTTTAATGCCAGTGCGATACAGCGGGCGGAACGGGAGTTTGCTCATTCCCCGGCGCCTCTTCCTGGGCCTTTTCCCGGCTGCTCTCCCGGTGGATGGAGAGCCCGCGGGGGCAGTGCCGGACGTGGCCCTTTTGTCCCCTGCAGCTGCAGCCGGAAAGGCCCGGCCAGGCCTGGAACTTGGAGGCCGCTGCCCAGAAAGACTGGCCAGCTGAGGAGACCCCCGCCGCCCCCCCCCCCAAAAAAACCTAGGAGGCGCTGACGTTCTGGCTGGGTGCATGATGGGTTTCCCTGCCCACTGGAACGGAGGCACGGTCAGGCGGTGGGGGGGCACCAGCAGCCGCCTGGCCTTCCTGTGGGGATCCAGCCAGACCGGGCGGGCCTCCCCAGACTTCTGAGGCTGGAAGCGGCTGCTGCTGTGCCCCTCTGAGGGTGCAAAGGCCTTGAGCTTGCAGGGATGGGGGGCTGTTCCCCTCCCCTGGAAAGGCTCTTGCAGTGCAGTGTGTGCATATTGGGGAGGGGGCGCAAGGGAAGGGCCTGGTGCGGGAGGAAGGCTCCTCTTCTGCATCGCCCCTGGGTGGCCAGGCAGGAAGGAACATGGCAGGCTCCCCTCCCTTGGCACCAGAGGTCCCTGGGCCAAGGCTGGAGGGGTCCATAGTTGGCACAGAGTCCAGAGCGAGAGTGGTACGCCTGGGGGGGCTTTCGGCCAGGCTGCCCATCTGTCTGAAGTCCCCTAAGCCGCCACCATGCATCAGCTGGTGCAGACGCTGGTGATGGAGACGCCAGGGCCAGCCGTGCCGGGGTCCACCAGGCCCAGCTCCTCCTGCTCATTGATGCACAGCTGGTAGCCGCAGCCCTTCCGGCGAGGCAGGGGCCCTGCCAGCCCGGACGCCTCTGCCTTGGGCTGGGGTGGCAGCAAGAAGCCCACGCTGCCGGCAATCAGCATGTGCCAGATGCTGTGGATGTAGAAGTAGTTCTCCTCCGTCTCCACAAATGCGTAGAGCAGCACGGCCGAGGCGGCGATCAGGGCCCCAGGCAGGAGGCAGAAGGTCCAGCGCTGCCAGGTGGGCGGGTAGCAATGCCGCCGCCGGATGCTGCGAACCGTCTGCAGGCGGAAGAAGGTTGGAGCCAGCCGAGGAGTGGCTGCTGGTGCCTCTCAGCCGTTCTGGGCAGCTCCACCCCCCCTGCCCGGTTATCCCCTTGGGGCTGCCTGCCACAGGAGGCCTGGCCACAAGGTTTGCTGGAAATGGAGCCAGCAGAGCTTGGGGGAGCAGGCGTGGTCCCCCTTTTCTGCAAGTCGAGGAGGCGGCTGTTCCCCCAAAGCCAGGCTGCCTCTCGAAGGGGCTCTCCGGTTCATGGACGGCCCTTGCTGCGCGTCCAAAAGTCTTTCCACCTGGAAGCCCCACAGCGAGGCTGGGCAGCTGAGCCTCGGGGGCAGGGAGGGGGGCCGGGGTCCTTACCCAAGCAGTGGCCATGACGCCCACGGCAAAGAGGCTGGGCCCCAGCAGGTTCCAGAGGCCGTGCCGGTCCAGCTGCAGGGCCATGGAGAGCAGCATGGCTCCCAGCAGGTACAGCACCTGTTCAGGGGAGAAGCGCAGGGGGTCAGAAACAGCCCCCCCTTCAGGGCCCTCAGCCTGCCTCCCCAGCCCTCCCTGCAGCAGAAGAGTCGGCCCGGCAGGGGAGCCCTGAGCCCCACAGGTGGCTGGTAGCAGCAGCCCCCCCCCCCCCCCCCCCCCCCGGGGGGGCCCGGCCGGGCTGGCATGCCCCCCCCCCCGCCCCCCCCCCCCCCCCCCCCGGCAGGGCCCGAGCCTCCTGGACGCTGCTGGGGCTCTCCTGCCCCACAGCCTCTCCCCCTTTCTGACCCTGATGAGAGGACTATGCCCCCCACTGGCACAGCAGCAGCGCAGGGGGAGGGAGTGTGCCCGGGCGTTCATTTACTCTGGAACGGAGGGGGGGGGAGTGGGGGAGAAGGGGGGGGGTCAAAGCTGAGATGATGGCAATTTCTAGCCTTCCCTATGTGATCCAGGGCAGCATCCACAGCGATCTCCCTTTCCCACACAACAGCCCTGTGAGGGAGACGAGCCTGGGCTCCCAGCTGCTCCTTTCCGCAGCCCTTCCCCCTTCTCTCTACCTGTTTGATGACGGGCTGTAGGCAGGCCATGGCGATGACGGTGACCCAGACAGACATGAGGGAGCCCAAGAAGTCGCAGAACTGCAGCACGTCGTAGTCCATGATGCAGAAAACCACGATGCCCGGCTGGTCACACGCGTGGTAGAACTGGCAGGGGCAGAACGGGTCACGCTTGCCTCCACCCGGGCAGCCCTTGCCCTGCAGCCTGGCCAGCTGGGCTTTCCTTTGGGGGCCCCTGCCAGGCCAGACCCCCAGAGACTTCAGGGAGGTCTTGGGGCAGGTGGTGGTGGTGGGGAAGATGGAGCCCCCCTCCCAGGACTCAGTTGCACCAGAGGGGAGATGGAGGCGACTCTTCTAGCATGCTGGGCAGCTGGACCGGCCATTGTGGCTGCTGGGGAGGCTTTGCCAGTTAAAGAGTCTTTGGCCCAGAAGGCCACAAGGCTTCTTCAGGCCTCATCCAACCCAGAAGCGTCACTGGGAACTAGAAAAGGGGTGGGAGACCCCCCTCCCTCCTTCCACCCAGAAGGCTGAGTGGCTGGCCAATCCCTGGCTTAAAGCCACGGGGCAGGAAACCAACTTAGAGAAATTTGCACATCAGAGCAGGCAGCACCAGGGCCAGTCTGAACCTGCCTCCCCATCCCCCCCCCCCACCGAACACTGCAGGTGAGCCTCCCCCCCACAGCTCCCTGCCCTTCCCCTCCCTCTGTCTCTGTCTTGGGGAGGGGGCCCATCCCTGGCAGCTCTCACCGTGGAGAAGAACATGGTGAAGACGTAGACGGCTGCCTCCAGCAGGTAGCCGGTCCGCACCGCGATGGCCACTGGTGGGACGAACATGAGGTTGCTCAGGCAGAGGAGGAGGGTGGAGAGCAGCTGGAAGCCGTAGGAGAAGGCGGCCGCATTGTCGGTGCAGCCCCAGCCGCTCCAGCCTGCAGGCAAGGACCGGCATCAGGGACGGCCCCTGCCAGGCTGGGCTCCCCCCACCGTATTTCAAAGCCCGTCCCCAGGGACCCTCTGGGGGGGCCTCCCTGCTACCCCAAAGCTAGAAGTGACCAGGCCGTGGGGGCTGCCAGTTGCCGGCAGAGCAGCAGCCTGGAGCCAGGTGGGAACAGAGCCCCTCCCTCCAGGCAGCATCCGGGGGGGGGGCAGGCCCACCCGCTACCCACTCACCTGCTTTGCACTCGCAGGCCGCGTACAGGTAGTTGTTGGAGCGCAGAAGCTTGCACTGGCCGTAGGGGCCGCAGTCATTGATGCAGGGGGAGAGGAAGGCGCGCAGGTACACCTCGGCAGTCACGTTCCCACAGGACGAGGGCCTGCAGGGAGGGAGGGAGGGAGGGAGCACCCTGGCAGCATCCCCCCTGCTGCTTGAGGCCAGGCAGCCAGGCCCAGCTGCCCAGAGGGAGAAGGCCCAGAGGCCAGCAAGCGGAAGAAGCGCCAAGGCTGGAGGGGGGCTGGACCTGAGCAGCTAGCTGGGGGGGGGGGCAGAGCCTCTTCCAGGGGTGTCACCCAAGAACTGCCATGCCTCCCACTGATGGGAGCAAAAGGGGCCCCTTTGGGCAACAAGGAGCCGCCTTTGGCGTTTCTGGCTTCTTTGGAGAAAGAAGACATGGTTGGTATGGGAAAGAACTCCGAGAATTGTGTAGAAAAGTGAACTTTAATAACTCAAAAACTCCTCGTGGTTAAACCTCTTGAATGTTGAATGAGTTATTAACAAGCGATGCAAAGAATGTTATGGAATAACGCATGGTACAATGTACAGGTTCTGGGTGTTTGAAGATTGAAGTGGTACTGACCAACTGAAAAACACATTCCAAGCCCAATATGTTTAAGGTGTATATAAAGAGTCCCCCCCCTGCTTTTCCTAAGGGTCTTTCCACCTTCTACTTGTGGGAAACCTATCCTTTGCTTAGGCGTAAATAAATGAGCCGTGGTGGCGCAGTGGTTAGAGTGCAGCACTGCAAGCGCTACTTCTGCTGCCTGCAGTTTGGCAGTTTGAATCCCACCAGCTCAGCCTTTCGTCCTTCCGAGGTGGGTAAAATGAGAACCCAGATTGTTGGGGGGGCAAGAAAACCGCTTAGAGAGGGCTGTAAAAAGGACGATGAAGCGGTATGTAAGTCTAAGTGCTCTTGCTGTTAGTCTGCCTTTCCGCTTCGGATGCTGTTTTGAGCACCTTGGGGCACCTCGGGCTAAGACCTCACTGCGGAAGAGCCCCCAGCAGCTTCTGCAGGCACCACATGGCTGCTTCCTGCTAGATGAGGACATTTCCCCCCCCCCCCCCCCGAGGCCCCCCCCCCCCCCGGCAGCGCCACAGAGAGGCTCACAGACGCTAGGGACTCTCCTGCCCTGACGGTTGCAGCACTGATATCACGGGGGGGGGGGGGGGGGGAGGTTTCTGGAAAGTTTCTACGACGTGGATTCCCTCCCTCCTTCCAAACAGGCCATGCCCTCTCAAAACATTTAGCTGGGCATTTTGACAGGAGGATCACCCTTAACTCAGAGGGGCAGAATATAAACGGCCAGCAGGAAAGTTAACTGCCGGGCACAGGCAGGGGCATCTCCAGCCAACCAGGCTTGCCTTCCTGGGGATGCCCCGCCAGGCTGCCCTACCTTCGGTCCATGGTGCAGAGCGAGCGCAGACTCAGGTACCAGCTCCCCGTCTGGGGGTAGGGAATCCGCACTCGGGCGAAGGGGGAGGCGGCGTTGATGGACAGCAGGAACCCAGCCAGCAACTCTGCCGAGGAGAAGCAGCGGCTGAGGGCAGCCTCCCAGCCTTGCTTGTGAGGTGCAGCAAAAGCCCCCTGCAAGGGGAGCCCCTGCCGGTCACTGCAGATGGGCGGAGGGGGGCTTCTGACCTTACCTGTCTGGCAGGTGATCGAGGAGTCCCCTTCTGAGGCCAAAGGCACCTCATGGTTCAAACAGGCAAAGATGGAGGCGTTCTCCCCACGCAGAGAAGACTAAAGGAAGAGAGACGAGGAGGCTGCACCATCACCCCAAACCCTTCAAAGTCGTCTCTCGTTGCCACATTCTGTTCTGCCCCTTGCTGTCTTGGGGTGCCACTTTGGGGCAGAGGGTGGTTGGAGGGAGTCCGTCACGGAGACCGACTCTCCACTCCTGCCTTCACCTGGGCTCCCACCCCTGCCCAGCCAGCTGCTTCCGCGCCCCACAGCCACTGACCCGTTGACCCTCCCAGGACCTGCCAAAAGGACGCACCACGTTCAGCTTCAGCTCCAGGTTGAGGATCCCTCCGCTGTCCAGCACGGGCAGGAGGTTGATGGCAAAGACGGCTGGCCGGTCAGGGGGCACCGAGACGTTGGGCCCGAAGAAGATATAGAAGTGCACCGAGAAGGTGTCCAGCTCGTTGCGCAGAGTGGGCCGGGTGGGCCAGCAGTGCTCCCCTCCTCTGGGGGCCGGGGGGGTGGCCGGGGGCTGGAAACTGCTGGGGAGGGAGGGGGGGAGGAGGTCTGCCAGGGCCAGCCCTCCTGGGGAGCCGAAGGAGTGAGGCATGTTCAGGTGGGAGGCAGGTAGCTGGGCTTCCCCCAGGCCAGTCCGGGAGCAGTCTGCAAAGACAGGGAGGGGCAGCTGTCAGCTGTTCGTCTGAGATTGAGGGGGTGAATGATAAGATATCAAGTCACTCCTGTAGCTTCAGGGAAGTTTTTTATTGGTCTTCCACACCACAACAGGTAACCTCGGTCAAATTATGTTTATAAAGTCAGCTCTGGGTTTCGTTGCAACCCAGAGCTGTATTTATAAAACATGTTATACTTTGGATCACAACATAATTACTATAACCACCTTCTGTCTGGCTTCACGGCCTAACATCCGGCATCCTTAAATTAAAGAAACATGGTAACTGCACCTTTCCCCTGCTCGATGAGGCCATGTACCCTCATTTATTTCTTATCGTTATTACAATATCACCCCCTTGACATCCAGCCGTGAATATTATTACACCCCTCCTTGTCAGGAAGCCGATGTTAGTTATTTGACGAATATTCATTGTAGCGTCCACGTGGTAACACTAGGCAAGTGAAAAAATATGGTCGTATCGCATCCTGGCTGTTTCAGCTCCAGTCCGTTCTTTATTGGAGTCGTGACAGCAGCACTTGGATCGTGGCCCACCCAGCAGCCCCTCATTCCGGCAGCCCTCCCCCCCCCAATAGGGCAGCCTCCTCCAGTCTCCTCCAGGAGACCCTCTGTAGGCCCCTGGATCCAGTCCCAGCGGACCCCTCGGCCAAGGGGTCCTTTCCACCCAAGGGGCAGCGAAGGGAGCCAACCGGGGCCCCTTGGGGCCCCTCCTCCCCCGAAGCTGCTGACCTGGGAAGAGGGAGACCAAGCGCTTTGCCACTTGGCAGTGCCAGAGGAGCAGCCCCCCTCCCTCCCTGCCCAGGCCTCCTCCCCCCACCTCTGTCTCTGCTGGACAAGGGTGGTCAGCCTCCCCCCCCCCCCCGGGTTTCTCCCAGGAAAGGAGATGCCCCCCCCTCAAGCCCACCTGGCCTCCGTCCCTGACATTCAACCTGCTGCCTGGGGGAGGGGGGAGGGGCTGGGGGAGGGGGGCCTCAGTGGAGGAAACGCCTCCCACCAGGTGGGCTGGCTCCGTTCCATGGAGTCTCCCACGAGCGATTCTGCGCTGCCCGTTCCATGCCACGTCCCCTGGGGTCCCCCGTCCCTCGTGGGCCCAGCTCACCCTTCAGCTGCACCCCCAGCTGGAAGCTGATCCGGTCGGGCAGCGGCAGAAGCTTCTCCACCAGGACGAAGTACCAGTTTTGCCAGAAGGGGCGCTCCAGCACGAGGCGGCAGGGCAGCTGCTCTCGGCAGTCCACGGCTGTGGAGTTGTGCAGAGGGGGGGCCTTGCCACGCACTCTCAGCCCCAGTGGGCAGCCGGGCGCACTCTGGTTGCCCCTGCGGCAGTTGCGCAACTGCACGAGCACCCTGGAGGTGTAGCTGGGCACGAAGACCCTGCGGGCAAAGGAATCTCGTTGCCCCGCCTCAAGATGGGTAACTGGTCATCTTGGCTGCCCCTCCCAGTGGTGGCCCAGGACGGGCAGGCCAGTCCCTCCGCCGGCCTTCCCTGCACGCTGGGAGCCCTGGGAGGAGGGAGGGAGGGAGGGAGGGAGGGCTCCTTCTTCTTAGAGCGACCTTCGTTCGTTCGTTCCAAAGCCCCCTGCTCTCCCCCCCCCCCCCCCCCCGAGATGTCATGACTTTCCCAGCAGGCCTCTTGCCGCCAACGAAGTGGAGTCTGGACCCAAAACGGTTGCCTTTCCAGGTGGCCCACTTTGAACTGAGAGCCGGGGGTGTCTTGGGTGCCCTATCTGGGGTCTGCAGGGGCCTCACTGGGACCCCCGGGCTAGGCCAGTGGGGGCGTCCTCCCTTCAAACATCCCTCCCCTGCCAAAGTCCCACGGGGAAGAGTCGCAGGAGGAGCTTTTGTGGGAAGGTGGGAAGGAGCAGATCCTGCAGGAAAGGTGCCCCCCCCAAGAGGCTTCCCTCCCTCTTCCAGGGTCCCCTTGTGAGATTTTATGCTACCTTGGAAACACCTGGGGCACCTCGTTCCCTTGGGCCCCCCTCAGGACGCCCACTTCCCACACCCCGAGAAGGGGGAGCCCCCCTTCCCTGGCCACGGCACTCACTTGTAGAGCAGGGACCTATTGTGGGGTGGGAGGACGTGGTCCGTCTCATAGCCTGGGTGCAGCACCCCAATACCCACCAGGCGCTGGACGATGAGCTGCGGCTGGAAGAGATACTGGCAGTCCTCTGCAAGTCCCTGTGGGGAAAGGGGGCCTGTCAGAAGACTCCAGTCCAGTCTAACTGTCCCCCACCCACAGACCCAGCCCTGCAGGAAGGCCTGAAGCTGCTGCATGGGCCTCTCCTAAGAGTCCGGGGCCGGTGGCTGCGCTCGAGACAGGTGTGATGCCAAGGGCCTCCCTGTGGCTTCTTCCCACCCAAGGAACCCCTTATTAGGTAATCCCTGCACACACCCCCAAACCCCCCTCCCCCACTGGGGCAGAGGCAGGGAAGTGCCTCCCACCCCCCACCCAAACTCTCCATTCTGGGCTGCCTCCCTTTGGAGGAGCAAACTGAGCGGGGCAGGAGCTCCCCCGCCTGCCAATGGCCCTGCCCCGACCAAGGCTTCTTCCCAGCCGTCTCCTGGGGCTTCTCCCTCCCCAGGCATTTTTTATGGGGGGAGGTTACAAGCATCACGGCTTCTTTGGCCTTTTTCACTCCACGGAGGCCACAACGTGGGCCACAACCTCCATCATCCCCACCCACTGCAGCAGATTACCTGCCCTCATTCCTCCCCTGGGACCAGATCCTCTCCCAGATCCTCCAGGGATCTGCCCCCCCTGCAGCCCCCACTCACCTTGACAGAGATCTTGCCCTGCTCTTTGGGCAGGTGGGCAGCCAGGAACCAGTCCCCGGGCAGGGGGCTGGTGATGTTGAAGACCCCGGTGGTGCGGTTGGGCAGCGTCCAGGTGAGCGTGAGGGCAAAGGAGCCGGGCACAGCTGTGTCCCTGGGGAAGTGCATGCCCAGCGGGTTAATGACTGGTGGCGCTCCTGAGCGGAAATACCTGGTCAGAGAGACAAAGGCAGGAGTTGGAGGCAGGAGAGCCTGGGCGCTGAGTTGGGGGAGGGGTGGCCCGGTGGGAGGGGGCTGCGAGAGGAGGAGGGAGCTGGAGAGTTCACGTTTCTCTGCCAAGATGGGAATCCAGCCCTCTGCTTGGGCCTGCAAAGCTTTCCCTACCCCCTGCCCTGCCCTGGCACTTCAAGAGGCTGCAGAGGATGGCAGGGCTGGACCCTGTCATCTGCCCCGCGAATTAACAAAGCCAAACATCCCGCCTCCCCCTCCCCCGACCCCAGCGCAAAGTTTTCCGTTCCCAGCGAGTCTTCGTTAGCTCGGGGCGTAAAGCTTTGGGCGTCCTGCGAATGCTGCAAGCGCCGGACCCTTCCCTCGAGGGGCCGGGGGCCGGCTGAAGAGCCCCCGGACAGAAACAGCAGCGTTACAGCTTTGCCGGACCCTGCAGGCCGGCCGCGGCGAGAAGCGAGCCTGGAAGCGAGCCCGGCTAACAGCCCCGCCTGGACTCACACGGTGATGCTCCGGTCCGGGCATCGGTCCCCCAGGCTGCCGCCCTGCTCTTTGAAGGTGACCAGATTCCAGACGGCCGCCGCCGTGTCCTCCGGGATGCGGAAATGGAAGAGCTCCAGGCTGGTGAAGGAGCGGAAGGCGTTCAGCTTGCGGGGCGTCCGGGTGAAGTAGTCGGTCACGAGCAGCCCAGCTGGGGAAAGAGAGGCAGGGCGGAGGGCGGTCGGCGGCTGCTGGGCAGGGCAGGGCGCGAAGCCGGCCCAAGCCTCGTGGGGGCAGCTGCTTCCCCAAGACCTGGGGCTGCTCTAGCCCCGCCTACCCCGCCTTCCTGTCCCCGAGCGAGACCCACCCACCCGTCCCGCAGGCCTGGAAAGCCTCTGGCAGCTGAAGGGCAGGCAGGCGCCCCCGAGCGCGGCCCGAGGAGGCGGTTAGGCGCTTCTCTCACCCGCCCTCTCTGCCTCTGCGAAACGGGTTCGCAGCGCTTCCAAGGCGAACCCGCAGAAAGTTCTGTGCGGGGAAGACTCCGCCCCAGAAGGCTCAGCTGGCCTAAGATCGGAGAAGCCCCTGCCTGCCCCCCAAAGACCTCCTGCTCCCCTCCATCCCTAGCAAGCACACTTAAGCCCCACCACAAGGACCGGCTCTTGCCCCTCCTCCTGGGCCTGCCTTCTAGAAGAGGTCCCGGTGCCCATATCTGTACCGTATTTGCAGCGAGGGGCACCCTGGAAACGGCCCTGCTAAGGATGCTGAGCAGCCTCTGGTTGCAAGGACAGCTGGGCCCTCCTGGCCTGCCTCTTCGGCTCCTCCACTCCTCTCAGCTGCCTATTCCCCCACCCCCACCCCCCACCCCCACCACACTCTGGCTGCCCCAGATGGTCTGGGGGGAAGGCAGGGCCTCTTCCCTTCCGACAGGGACAGCAGGGGTGATGTCAGCTGCCCAGCAGGCAGGAGATCAGGGCAAAAGGCAGGGAGAGGCTGCCCCTTGGGTGAGTGGGCTTTCCTCACTCTCTGCCACCCAGGCCCAGAGATGGGACCAAGGGCCGAGGCAGCCTGCTGGAGGGGTGTGGGTGTGGGTGTGTGCCTATGTCTGTACATGCACACCCCGTCTCACGGCAAACTGGAAGAAATATGTGTGGAGAGAATAACCAGGCCAATCAGTGTGCAAGGCTGCTTTTGCCTCTGCGAGATCCTCCGTCCGGGAGGCCCAGCCAGTTGCCTGAAGTCTCCCTCTCCCCCCTTTGGAGCCCCTTGGGGACCCCACTCCCCCCCCCCCCCGAGGAGAGTTTCCCCATAGGGCCCAGTTCCCCTTTGTGCCTGGGTGAAAGCCACAACTAGGATTGTGGCATCTAATGAACTCGGTCTGAAACCGGCTTCCCTGTCCCTGGAACCCATGGCCTTCTGGAGCCAGAGAGAGCAGGCAGGGCCCCTCTTCTGTTTGTTTGTTTGTTTGTTTGTTTATTTATTTATTTATTTATTTATTTATTTATTTGATTTGCCAATTGTTTACAAGATAATAAGTATAAGTGTATACATAGTTGTGAATACATGAAATGGGTACATATAAGAAAAATAAAAGAAGAATAAGAGAAACAATAGGACAGGGACGGTAGGCACGTTGGTGCGCTTATGCACGCCCCCTACAGACCTCTTAGGAAAGGGGTGAGGTCAATAGTAGACAGTCTAAGGTTAAAGTTTTTGGGGTTTGGGGAAGAAACTACAGAGTCGGGTAGAGTATGGGACTCGGGGGGTAACTACATGGGACTGTATGGGACTCGGGGGGTGAATTTGTCTGTGGGGCTGGTGGGGCCTTTTAAGCTGTGCTTTAATCACTGGTTGTGTTCTGGGGTGGGGAGTTGATTATGGTTCAACTTACTATTATACGGGTGTCAGACTCACGGTGTCACATTGCCATTATGTGACATATCGCAACGTTTTCCCCCTTCGCGGAGCAGGGGTGGGCGTGGTCTGTGCATGACGCATCTGGCCCAAAGGCCGCCAGTTTGACACCTTTGCACTGCTAGATCTTGCAAGCCACATTTGGAGTCTGTTGGAAAGGGTGGCTGCCATAAATATAAACAGCTAAGACTAACATGGTTATTTTGTCCTTTTTCAAGGCCAAACATGCCCAGCTGATTCAGGGAATTCCCCCTTCAGGCCTCCTCCCAGGACTCCGCCCAGTCCAGCTGTGGACATTCGCCTCCAAGGTGCTCCTGCCGGTCGTCCCAGGAGGAGGAGGCTCCATTAGGGTCCTCCTTCTCAGGGGTTGGAGTCGTTCATGGGCTGAGGGCTTCTCTGTCTCAGTTAAGTGGGTGGGCTGCATCTGCAGGGAAAACCTTCTCACAGGTTCCCACCAGGTGAGAGGCCTCAGGTGTCCTGGGGAGCTGTAGGGATCATTAACCCCGGAGTCCTTGGTGGCTGCATCCTTGCTTGCAGGTATTTCATGACCCGATTGGGAAACGTCACCAGGGCATTCGTGTGCACAGAGCACTGATGACGTGACCTGGTCAGCTCATGAAATGCCTGCAAGCAAACAGCCAAGCACAGAGAGTGGCAGGAGCCCCGAGTTCAACTCTCAGCTAGGGAGATTCTCTTCTGTGCCTCATTTACGCTTGGCAAACTGGGAAGAGAGGCAGCCTGTCCTCAGATCGCCTTTGGCTTGGAGCTTCACGAGCCTGGCTTAGACTCCCGCCCACAACAAGCCTCAGCTACTGTAGGCAGAAGCCCCCTCAGACAGACAAAAACAGGCTTCGTGGGATGCACAAAGCAGCAGAAGGACTGGGCCTCTCTCTCTCTCTCCTGTTGCTGCCTAGAGCAGCAGCGTTTGACTTGTTTGCGCCTGTCCAGCCCATGGTTCCATCAGAAAAAGAGACAACCCTCAAATAACACAGACAGAACTAGCTGGCCAGCCGGAGTAACATATGCACTAATAGCTAAAACCAGGCTAATGAAATCCCATTCGGATAGTCACACAGCATCCATGGGCTTTGCAAAGAGAAGGATTCTGATGTCATCAGAGGGCTTGGCTCACACCTGGCAGGGGCTGAATTCCCACAAGATGCTGAACCACAAACTCCCCAATGCCATGTTAACCTCAAACGAAGGAGTGAGGGACACTCACAGAGTGACCAGCGTGAACTTTAAGCTCAGTGTTGCAACGTGTCCTGACAGGGAGGCAACCTGGTCATGAATTCTGATGGGTCATTCAGGCCTGGCTGGTGCTGTCATCTGTTTTAGCCTCAAGAACATTTGGGACATGGGAAGTCTGTCCCTGCCTGATGGTGAGTGGGGAGAAGCACAGGCAGCGAATGTCAGCCTTCAAGATTTTCTCCCTTTGCTTTGCATCTTTCGGCTGTCATAAGTAACGGGGGGAGGAGGGGGGGATATGGTTATGGGAAGCGAGCTGGAGGTGTTACAAAACAGAACTGTATAAGTTGGGGGGGGGAAGGTTCTTGCTTAGGCTTCTATCCTATGCTACGCGCAGCCACAACTCTTTATCAAAACATGTCAAGGTAAATGGACAGAGGCCTCATCACCACCTGGAGATGCCCACATGATGATATACACAACTTTTAATTGGATGAGCCAATTGAACTATTGGGGGTCACTTTGCATATGTGATTTACGTGCCCATTTTCTCAGATTCAGAATTCTTTTGTTGCTACCACTTGATTTCCAGTAAAAGATATATTTTCTCTGATTAATGGAGTCTAAGTATTTCTTTCTTGGATTTTGAATGGAGCACCAACTGACAGCGAGACTGTGGAGTACTAGAGGGCTCCCCCTTCCACTCCCAGCCATCTGCCAAGGCATGGAACAGGTGTGCCACCTGCATCACTTCTCAAGGTGCTTCTCCTTTCTTAGGTGCTCTAGATCAGTGGTCACCAACCAATGGGCCGGGGACCACTGGTGGTCCACAAGAAAATTTTGGTGGTCCACAGAGAAATGTCACCCCCAAAGCAATTAATCCAGGCTGCGTGGGAACACAAGGCTGCGCTGCCCACATGGCCCGCAGGAACACAAGGTTTGCGTCACTTGCATTGCGAACAACACAAGTTAGGGGAGGGGGGAAAGGATGGAGTGGGTAACTTGCCCCACTCACCCCACGTGCCTGGCCTGGCCACCGGGCTGCTTTTTTCCACTTCTTTCTTCTTCTGCTTTTGGCTGTACGCAAGGAAAGCAGCCAAAGTCTTTCTTTCTTTCCCCCAAACTCCGCCAGAAATGAGTCTTTGGGACCCTGCAAGGCCTTCTGCTCCAAGAGGCTGCACTGGCAAAGACTCATTTCTGGCGGAGTTTGGGGGAGAGAAAGAAAGACTTCTGCTGCTTCTGCTGCTTTCCTTGCATGAAGCCAAAAGTCTCTCTCTTTCCCACTGAGAACGGAGCTGGAGATGGGATCCTGCGATCCCAAATAAAGAACAATCGATCGGTAGGAAAATGGGGTGGGGAATTTTCCTGCAGACTTTTTGGGGGATTTTCCCAGGGTCTCTGGTCCACGAGGTTTAAAATTATTAGTTTGGTGCTTCCTGAGGTCCAAAAGTTTGGCGACCCCTGGACTAGAAGAAGCACAGAATAATGGACATAGGCTGCACATAGGCTGAAAGGGAAGCATAAACATGGGATCCTAGGCAGGAAGGGGCCTCAGAGGTCTTTTAATCTACTCCAACCCCCTACTCAAGGCAGGAGACCCTGTACTATTCCAGTCACATGGCTGTCCAATCTGTTTTTGAAAACTTCCAGTGATGGAGAAGCTGCAACTCTGGGAGGCAAGCTATTCCACTGATTAATTGTTCTCACTGTCAAAACATTTTTCCTTATTACTATGTTGGATCTCTCTTTAACAAGCTTCCACCCATTACTTCTTGTCCTGCCCTCTGGTACCCTGGAAAATGAGTCAATTCCCTCTTTTTTGTGACAGCCCCTCAAGTGCCAGAAGATGGCTATCAGGTCACCCCAGTCCCTCTCTTGGATAGGCCAGACATACCTAGCTCCCTCAACCATTCATCGTATGATTAGCCTCCAGATCCTTTATCATCTTTGTTGCTCTTCTGTGCACACTTTCTAAGGTCTCTGCATCCTTTTTGGTATTATGACCAGAACTGTATGGAGCCTTCCAAGAGTGGCCTCACCAGTGCAGTAGAGAGTGGTGCTATAATTTCTCATGATCTTGATGCTATCCTTCTACTGATGCCTCCCAGGACTGCATTGGCTTTTTTGGCAGCTGCAGCACATGGCTGGCTCAAACTGAAGTGCTGATTCACCAGGACACCTAGATTCCTCAGTTATTACTATCTATACAAGGTGCTTCTCCTTTCTTAGGTGCTCTATACAGTTACTACTATCAACCCAGGTACCTTCCATTCTATACCTATGTGTTTCATTTTTCTGCCTAAGTCTTTTCTCACCAGTGAACTGCGTCTTGCTCAAGTCTGCCAAGATCCTTCTGGATTTTGACTCGTATCATCTAAAGTGTTAACAATTTCCCCCGGCTTGGTGTCACCTGCAAATTTGTTGAGCTTCAATCGCCTCATCTAGATCATTTGTTAAGATGTGGAAGAGTCCTGGGCCTAAGACAGAGCCTTAGGTTACCTCACTCCATACTTCCCTCCATTTGAGGCAGTCAGCCAGTTGGTGATGCTGTCTATCCCACATTGTTCTATCTTGCCAAGAACTAGGCTGTGGTCTATTTTATCAAATGCATTACTGAAGTCCAAGTATAGTTTGCCACAGTATTTTGTTGGTCCACTAATTTAGTCACTTAATCAAAGAAGGATATAAGATTTCTCTGGCATGATCTGTGTTTGAAGAACCCCATGCTGGCTTCTAGCAGGCTGAGTCCTTCAGACATACGTCCCTAATGGCTGCCTAGAAACTGAGAAGGGAAAGGGGGCGGGGGGAATCAGGGCCTAAACCATGACATCAGATCCATGACATCTTGGTTTGGCCTCAGGGTTGCCTTTCAGGTTGAGCAGTCTATGGATTCTCAGTGTGGAGTTTGAAATGCTCCTGCCCCCCATGTCTTTTCCAGGAAACAAATCCAAGACCCTCCGTGGGACAAACACAAAGAAAACCTGCTCTGGTGGGGAGCTTGTGCATTCAGGACAAAAAGCGGATGCATAAATTAGGGCAATCCCCAAACCCTGCAAGTTTCCTAAGCCACCAAAACAGCACCAATAACTCCCCAGGGTCATAAGGAAGATGGGGGTGGGGCTTCATCCTGAAGAACCTCCATGGCCCGCAGAGCCATCAGTCACATCCTTTGGAAGTTGTGTTTGGAAGGGTGCTGAGCCAAGGGCACGTGGCAAGAAATGTGAGCAGCCCTGCCATGAAACAATTTTTGCAAGTTCAGGGAAGCACAGAGAATATTCCTTCACCTGAAAATGAGCTCTCTGCTGAAAGCCATCAATCACCAGGTCATTAAAAGTCCTGAGAGCTGATAGGCAGCAGTTCCACAGGAAAGGCGGCCCTTTCCATTGGTTGGCAGACTGGCAGGTACCTCTCTCTCCCTCTCCCCCTCTTCCTGTGGAGGAGAGGAAAAAGTAAAACTCCTGGCCTCTGAAGCTGAAGACAAGGAGAGCGGTGCCAAAGGGGAATGGGGCCCCTTCCACTGGGGACTGTATTCAGGCACCATGGGTGGAAAAGGCATGGGGCCTCCTTGTCCTCGTTTAAGGGCCTGCTCCAGGGCTCTTTGGGCTCGGAGGAACGGTTCCCACTCTCACCCTGCCCCACCGCCTCCGCTCCCCTTCCTACGCTGCTTCGCGCCCTATTACCCGACCGCCATAGGGTTTGGAAGGCAATTCTGCTGGAAGCGCAGGGCCGCTGGGAGGCAAGATGGCCAGCCGTTCCAGAAAGGAGCGGGATCTCCTGCGAAGCTGGGCAGAAGCTGCTGCTGGGCCCCGCAGCGCCTCAGCTCTCCCTGTCTCCCAGCGCCAGCGCGGCTCGCGCTCAGCACCGCGGCGGCGGCGGACAGCTCCGAACACCTGGCCGAAGGGCTCCAGGCGGCTCCTTCAGCACCAGGGGCCTCGGACAGCTCCCGCCGGGCCCGCTCCCCCCGCCCGCCCTCCGCGCACTCACCGGCCGGCGGGCGCAGGCTGAGCCCGGCGAGCAGCTGGAACAGCAGCTGGAGCCGCCCGAGAGCCGCGCAGCCCATCCTGGGAAGTCCGCGCCGGGACGGGCCGCCGCGCTCGGGCTCCCGCAGAAGTGGCCGCAGCCATGACGTCGTCGGGGCCAGCTGCCGCCCGGGGGCCGCGCCTTCCCCATTGGCCCGGCGCGAGAGGCTGCCCGGGAAGGCCGAGGATGCCCATTGGCCGGCCCAGCCGCCGCTCACTCACCCGCGGAGCAGGAAAGCTCCGCCCCTGCCACGGGCTGGGAGCCGCCGGGGCGATCGGCTGTGCGCTTGCCCGGCGTGGAGGCGGCGGCGGCTCAAGATGCAGGCCCGGAAAGCCGCGGTTTGACCAGCACAGGGCCGTTGGCGCCCGGAGTGCCGGAGCCTCGCCATAAGGAGCGGGCCGGCTGAGGAGCGTGGAGGTTGCCTTCCGGCCTCCGGAGGGCCCCCCCCCCCCCTCAGGGAAGCGCCCGATCCGGCCACGGCGGGGGCGCAGCAGGCCCGGTACCTTAGGCAGCTTAAAACTCCATCCCCAGCAGTGGGGGATCCCCCTCAGCAAGGTTTTCCCTGAAGGGGTTCAGGCAGCTGGAGACTTTCCTTGGTGGACTTTCCCTTCGGATTCACCACTGCTGGCCATGTGGACCTCAGCCACATTCTTCACGCATCCCATTGACCTCAACCCACCTGATGTTTTAGCAAAATCGGTGATGTAGTGCCAACCCACAATTCCATCAATCACACTGCCTTGATGGGCAGCAGAGAAACACGGATTTCGTAGAGCTGGCAGGAAAACTGCCCTGTTTTATCACCCGTCTTCCCAGTCCGAGGAGGGAAGCTTCCATCTCCAGTATCAGTGTCTCATTGTGAGTAAATCGGTGGAACAAGAAAATGCTGTTAGTACAGTACATTTAGATTTTAGTAAGGGACCTGATGAAGTAGAGCACAGCCTGGGAGCCAATCTGGCTCAGTCACCCGAGGTTCCTTCTTGCCGGAGCCCAGGGGACTTCTTGGTGAGACAGTGCAACCACCAGATGACCCTGCGGTCAGGGTGCACGCAGCCTGTGGCTCTTTTTTTAAAAAAAATAAAAATTTATTAATTTTCATTAAACAAACATACACAAACAAAACACAAAACATGTAAACATAAAACTTCTTTTTGGAAAGCGGCTTAGTCCCGGGTTACATCTTTTGGTACAGACATAAATCAAATTCATGCTCACTTTATATACCATTTCATATCTTATTTACCATTCTATATTTTCTATATAACTTCTCCCCTCTTCTCACTCTCTTAATTCTATTTTATATATTTCATCTCAATTTAAATCATTATTCTTGTATCTTTTGTCCGTTCTGTAATTATCTACTTATCTTTTCTCTTTAACACATAATTTCTCCTGCAATCACTGATTGAAGTATGACGCTTTTATATCTTTCCCCTAAATTTAACACTTAAAATAATATATAATTTTCATTCTGATTCTGCTTAGTACATTCAAAAGCTACATACTACATTTTAAAATAAGAAAATAATAAGTTTATAATGTAATTAAAACAATAATCCATAACAAATTTAAACTCTATCATTAAATCTTAAGCATTTTACACATTCCCTTTAATATTTTATTAAATCATATAATATTCCAGTTTTCTAACTTTATTTCAAATACAAATACAACAATACAGTCTTATGTACTTTTGCAGAATCTCTTTTTTAATTATGTTTTTACCCTTTATCTCTGAAAAAAACCTGTTTCTTTACATCTTGTTTCAAACCTTTGTAAAACTTCTCTTCCTTTTTTCCCTTCCTTTCTTCTCCGATCTAGCCTTTTTACCCCCCCCCCATCTCTTGATCTCCACCCTCTTAATCTCCACTCTCTTCTGCATTCCTCTTTTCTGTTGCTTTCTGACATTGTATCGATTTTTCACCTTATTTTTCCCTTTTTTGGTTGTTCTTTTAAGTCTTAAATTCTCCATTCTCTTTCCCCTCTTTCCTTTTTCTTCCCCAGCTAAAGTTGTTAGTTCATTAAAGATGGCTTCTTCTTCTTCCCAATCTTCTTGTTCTTGTAATTCCTGGTAGGTAGAAATCGCCATTTCTAAGAAATGAAAAACAGATCCGGAAGAGCCCTTCCCTTCTTGTTCCTCTTCTTTTAGCTTTTTAAATTCCATTTTCAGTTCTTCAACAGATAATGCCATTGTAAAAGTTTTTTAAACAATCCAAATGTTTTTAGTCTTTCAAATAATAATTTCCAAAAGTCCCAAAATCACCAAGCAATCCAAATAAACACAAGCTGTTTTAGCACTTTCTTCTTTTTATACTTTCTCTTCCTGGGGTACAGTTCTATTGCAAAGTTCCAAAATGTATCTTTTAGAAGTCTTGTTACAGTTTAACTCTAATCTTATAAGCTCCAAGCAGTCTCCTCCAGCGAGGTCTTAATATTAATTCTTTACCTCTCCCTTCCCACTTATAGCAAAAAAAGAATTTTTTTTTCAATTCCAATGTTCAGAAATCTTTAATGTCCCCTTGGCTTTAGTTTTTAAATTTGATTACCTGTTGATGCCAAAACGGGTTTTTCCGATTTCCATCTGCTATCTCCATAGGGAAGGAGAGTGAGAAAAAACAAACGTTCCCTTTTAACTTTCATCTGCCGCTTTTTATGATCTTCTTGGGAACAATAGTATCTTTAAATGAAGTTAAGTTTCCAGGGTATTTAGATGTTACTTATTATCCCGGTTCAGCCAAAACCTTTCACTTTCTTCAGCTTCCTCCTGCACATTCTTGTCCGGATGAAAGCTTCTTTGTGGCGGCCATTGCTGACCACTGCTGCACCGCTTTTGGAAAAGGGAGTTTAGCCAGCTGAGGAGGGGGTTGCATTTCCCCTGGACCCCTGCTGAATCTCCCCTATCTTAAGTCACCTCTACGGGCTAACTATTAGCCCCCAAATCTGGCTGGATCGGGGGCATTCCAGCAGCGAGCGCAGCAGGAACCGCACACGATCGCGGATTCCTGCCGCCGCCTTGCAAACCGGAAGTCCCCAGCCTGTGGGCCCTGAGCCTGTGGCTCTTAAGGGAACTGCATCTGCCTGGGGGTGGGGCTCCTCAATCTGCCCAGTGCTCTTCATCCTCTTCATCCATGATTTAAATCTGGGGCGCCCAGCCTGTGGGCCCTGAGGGGATTGCAACCAGGCCATGGCAGGCAAGTGTGTTGCAATCAGACCCGGCCAGTAAGCGTGTGCATGACCAGCAGGCAAGCATGTGCGTGTGCGCTCCATTTCCGTGGGCGGCAGGTGTGCGTTGCCTGCCGCTTGTGCAAATGATGTTGCGTGCAAGTGCGCACTGCTCGCCAGTTACTTCCCCACCACCAATCCTCAGTGCCAGAAACACTGGGAAACTCTGATTTACCGTAGGTGGATTGAAGGGAAAAAGCTCATCAAATTTGCAGTTGACACCAACACTTTGGAGGACTAGACGACACTTTGGAAGACAGGGTCAAGATCCAGAAACACCCCCCCACCCCCCCCCCCCCCTTTCGCTCTTTCTCCCCAGAGGCACCTGGACGAAGTGGGAGGAGGTTAAAAAGACGGGACGGGGATACAGCCAAGAAACAAAGCCCGATTGGCTTATTATTAACTTTGTTTGTTTGTTAATTTATTTATTTATCTTGTTTGTCAAGTGATTATTAGATAACAGGTATAAGTATAAACATGGTTATGAATACATGAAATAGATACATATAAGAGAAATAAAAAGAAACAATAGGACAGGGACGGTAGGCACGTTGGTGCGCCTATGCATGACCCCTACAGACCTCTTAGGAAAGGGGTGAGGTCAATAGTAGACAGTCCAAGGTTAAAGTTTTTGGGGTTTGGGGAAGAAACCACAGAGCCAGGGAGAGGATTCCAGACATTGACCACTCTGGTGCTGAAGTCGTATTTCCTGCAATCAAGTTTGGGGCGGTTTACCTTGAGTTTGTATCTATTGTGTGCTCTTGTATTGTTCTGGTTGAAGTTGAAGTATTCATTGACAGGTAGGACATTGCAATATATAATTTTATATACCATGCTTAAATCAGATCGAAGACGGCGTAATTCAAGGTTTTCTAGTTCTAGAATTTCAAGTCTGGTGGCATAGGGTATTCTACAACGAGTAGAGGAGTGGAGAACTCTTCTTGTTAAATATTTCTGGACTTTCTCAACTGTGTTAATATCAGATACATAATGTGGGTTCCAGACTGATGAGATGTATTCGAGTATTGGTCTAGCAAATGTTTTGTATGCTCTAGTTAGTAGAGTGATATTACAGGAGAAAAAGCTACACAGGATTAGGTATACAACTCTTAATGCCTTTTTGGCTATGTAGTTACAGTGGGCTCTAGCACTTAGATCATTAGAGATGAGTACTCCAAGGTCCTTGACAGAGTTTGGATCATCAACAAGGTCTTGACTAGTCAGCTTGTATTTTATTTTCTGATATTTTTTTTGCCAATATGTAAGACAGAGCATTTATTTGTTAAGATTTGAAGTTGCCATTTGTTGGACCATTCTGACACAAAGAGGTCTTTTTGAAGGGTAGCAGTATTGTCAGTGGTATTGAATAGCTTTACATCATCAGCGAAAAGAATGCAGTTGCTCTTAATATGATCACTGTTCTGTCTTTTAATTGCTGACTGAATATAAAGACAGTCAGGCAAGCTCTACAAAGGCTCCCATACCAAGTTTCTTTATTGGGTCAGAAGGCATCCTCAAAGTATAACTCACGGTTATGTCGAGATTCATCTAATGTCCAATCTTTGCATAGTTGACTTCATAGTGTAAAAATACAGTTATCCTCATCCCATAACGATGGAGCAAAGGGTGAGACACCCGCACGAAGCTGGGGTCCAAGCAAGAGTAAAGGTAACTCTCCCAACCCAACCAAGGGTCATTTCAGTGACCAATCAGGATTACAGATGTGACCACATGACATGAACTACATTTCCCATGATGCATTAACTACATTTCCCATGAGGCATTCCCTTAAGGGGACAGCTCCCAATTCCCACTTAACTATCCCAATTCCCAATTAACTATATACTGTCTGGACAGCACACTCCCCACCTGGAATTGTAAATTCCACTACCAATTATCAACTAAAGTAAACAACTAAGGTAAACAGTAAATAGTAATATAGCATCAAACAATGCAATGAGGTAGACACAAAGCATGCAAAGCTTGAGGTTCAGTCTTCAAGTTCAGCCTTTCTCCACAGCAACACTTGGTCGGTGACCGGTCTGGTGTAGAGCTTCTTGGTGAAAGTCTGCAGGTTGCTTATGGCAGCCTTGTAGGGTGGACAGGTACTCTTGCTTCCAGCGGTTCCAAAGGGTGTTGGCAAGCTGTTGGAATGGATGTTGCGAAGACATTTCTCTGGCATGGGGGCTGCAGCCGATCGACGCAGACTATTCCTGTGATTCTCCATCTTAGGGCTGTCTTGAAGGCAAATGGGGAGCCTTTTGGGCTTTTGACTACTTCATCGTGAACGAAAGTGTCAGGTACATCTACTCCCAACAAGAGCAGAATCTCAGCTACCGGATCTAGAGCAGGAAAGTGATGAGCCATGTGCTTCAGGTGAGGTATGTCGCTTGCTACTTCTTGTGTTGCAATCTGGCTGCGGTTATCTGGTATCCCATCCCGTTCTAACACAGGCAACAGTGGGAACTGGGAACTCCGATATAATGACTCTATACAGAGTCAAGTAGCTCTCATGCCCGCTGTGCTTCGTGGTACGGTGCACATTGATATCGTGAAGTGCACTTCTTCCTTTTGTGGATTGAGTGTGCCAATTGTGGCTGCTTGCATGCCTACCTGTTGAGAAATCTTCGCTGTTACTGGTGGGCTGATTTGCTTGCCCTGTAGGCTTTGAGACATTGAGGTAGGTTTTCTGTTTTCAGGAATGGAATCTCGAGTATTAGGACTTACAATGTCAGTTTTGTGACTGGCATTTAGAATCTGTGGTTGAGATTCGTCCCTTCGATCCCCTGGTTTTAGGAGATTGCTAACTCACCGTACCGGCTTCACCTGCTCATGTCATAGTGAGTGCTGCTCATCCACATAGGCCTTGACCCATTTAGTTGGGCTCTCTTCTTCCAACTCTCCAAGGTTGAAGTTGAGGGAGGCATTGTCGGCTACCTTCCTTAATGCTGAGGCCCATGCTGTCTTTGTTGCCGTCTCCCTTTGTCATTTGAGCAACTCCAGTTTGGCCTGAGCTTTGGCCATTTCTGCCTGTTGGCTGGCCTGAGCTTCTGCTTAAGCTGCTACTGCCTCCTTCTGCCGTGTCACCTCCTCTGTTGCACGTAGATCTGCGTCTGCTACTGCGGCTTCTATTGGAGCTTCTGCAGCTCGTTCGGCATAACTCGCTGCTTTAGAGGCCTTAGATGCATCTCTGCGACGGGAGGATGCTCTGGAAGGATGGGAAGAGCTAGCAGCAGAGAATTGCTGTGAGACGCTGAAATCTGCTTGAGATCTAGTTGGTTTAGGATGGAGGGAGGAGGCTTTCTTAGAATAGTAGGAGGAAGCCACGTGTGGGACTATGTCAGATGTGGCCCTCTTCCTCGACATTTCTTCCAGCTGTAGCATGTCGTGGAGAGCTGCCTGGAGGGAGTCTTCGCCTCTGTGAACGTAGTCCTCACGTTCCTTGTTTAGCTCCTCGAAGCATTGAATGTGTTCTTGGAGCTTTGAGTCACCCAGCTTCGACTGGATGTACTTGAGTTTACTTTCACCGTCTCTCCACCATGCGCGAAGGTCATCTTGCTCGTTCTGCAATGTGCGGATTCTCTCGAGGGACAGCTTGTGTTTGGGGCTTTCCCAAATCCTCAGCAGCTCCGACCATGAGTCTGCCTAGCAGCGATACTGCCTGTTCCAATCCTCCCGCAAACATGACTCCATGACCCCGGTAGGTTTTCTATGCTGTCTGAGGTCGTAGGCTTTCTGAGGTAACGTTGCCTCTTCAGAATTTTGGACATCCGATTCTGGGTTTTGGGAACCAAGCGCCACGTTTACATGAAGGGTGGGTGGAGGGTCGGAGTCCTCTGGTACATCAGAGACATCTGTCATGGCTGAAGACACTGCCATGCTTTTAATTGGCAAAGGGTGAATTTTGGAAAATTTAGCAGTTTTCTGTGCAATTCCCCTTTTTTCCACTAGGGTGCACTGCAAAAGGGTTGCTGTATTTAGGAGATGCCAATGAAACTCACTACTTGATGGGTTTCAAAGACAAGTCATTGTGCAGGGTGCCAAGAAGTCTGACCACATACGTGGCGTTTATTACTTTTATACCATTTTTACAAGCAAGGAAGAGTAGCATAGATACAGTATTTGGATTGGAGAAGAGATATCACTTGGGTGAAACCTCCCATCCACATTGGTACAACCTCCCAACCAATCCTTAATACTAGTGGTGATGTTAGTAAATGAGATCGCCTATATGTCTGGAAAGTCCAGGACTATCCACCTTCACCAAGATAGGGAATGAGATCATGCAAGTAGCCAAGAGGCCCTATATAGGTTTTTAGACACTGCAGTTTGCTGCTAGCATCTAGCACCATCCATAGGATCTCAGTAGCTACTACAACTACTTCACCCTTGGGCTACATTGCAAGGGTTGTAGAATTTAGGAGACTCCGTTGAAATCCACTGGTTGACCACTACAGGGTGCATTGCAAGGTCTAGTAGACGCTGGTGCAGTACGCAGGTTGGTCTCTTTGGGTATGTTGCAAGCGGGTAGATGAATTTAGGAAACTCCCGTGAAATTCACTACTTGACCACAAAGGGTGCTTTGCAAGCGGGTAGATGAATTTAGGAAACTCCTGTGACATTCACTAATTGACCACAGGGTGGAGCTGCAAGCGGATAGCTGAATTTAGGAAATTCCTGTGAAAATTCATTACTTGATCATTAGGTGGTGCTGCAATCTGGTAGCTGAATTGCAGGCAGTTATGCTATGAAGAATAGTCATCAAAGGATGCTATGATTTAAACTAGTGGTTCCCAAAGTGGGCGGTACCTCCCCCTGGGGGGCGGTGGGATGCCTTAGAGGGGATGCTAAGAGGCAATGGGGCCGGCAGGGGGGCACTAAGAGGCGGCAGGGGGTTGTTTGAGGCACTGGCCCTGCAGGTTTACACATTGACTGTAGCACCGCTCCGGAGCCGGCACCTCCAATGGGGAAGCGGTGGCACGTTACGTGCCGCCACGGCCATGTTCGATGCGCCGCCCCCCTGCCGCCTCTTAGCGCCTCTCTGCTGGCCCCCTTGGGGATGCTAAGGCGGCAGGGGGGCATTCAAGGCGCCGGCTGGCCCTGCAGGTTCACCCATTGACTGTACTAACGCTCCGGAGCCACGCCTCAATGCGGAAGCAGTGGTACATTATGTGCTACCGCAGCCGCATTCGACGCGCTGCCCCCAGCCAGCTCTTAGCATCCCCAAGGGGGCTGGCAGAGCGGCGCTAAAGGGCAGCAGGGGGGCATTCGAGGTGCCGGCCGGCCCTGCAGGTTCACCCATTGACTAGCACCACTCCAGAGCTGGCACCTCCAATGCGGCAGCACGTTGGGAAAAGCCGCCGCCACCACTTTCCCAAAGTGCCGCTGCTGTCACATTCTGTCTCTCTGCCTGTCCGTCCATCCATCCATCCATCCATCCATCCAAAAGGTCTGTCTGTTTGCCTGCCTGGCTGCCTACCTGCCTGTCTCTTTCTCTCTCTCTATCCATCCATCCATCCATCCATGTTTGAAGTGCCGGCCCTGCAGGCACATCGGGAAAGTAGAACAAAGCCAGTCTGAGGGGGAGGGAAGGAGGGAGGGAGAGAGAGAGAGAGAGAGAGAGACCTGATGGATCAGATTGAATGAGGCCTAGTTTAGATTGAGGCCCTTTTCCACATTGAAACCTCTTTGGCTTCTATTAAAGGCTTTGTGGACGAAACATGGTCAAGACTATCAGGAAGATCTCACATTTTGTTGAGGCTTTAAACAGGATCCATTGGACCAGATCTCCACCCTAAAATTACTTTTCTCCAATGTATTACAGTGCCAATTCTGAAGAAGGCAAAACCAAAATGTACTGGTAAATTACAAGGAGAACACGCACACACACACACACACACTCCCTTCTAACCCTGCTGGAGCAGGTGATTGGACCAGAATAGATATCTCATTTTCTTTCTCCTCCCTCTCTCCCTCCTTTATTTCTTTTTCTTTCTGTCCCTTCCTTCCATCCCCCCTTCTTTGTCCGTCCCTTTTTCTTTCTTTCCCTTTTCTCTTTCTTTTCTCTCTCTCTTTCCCTCTTTCAGGCTCACCCCTTTAGATCAGGGGTTGCCAAACTTTTGGACCTCAGGGACCACCAAACTCATAATTTTAAATCCCGGAGACCACTAATATGAATTTTGACTGACGGTGGCTTTCTGGTGTTGGAGAGAGAGAGAGAGAGAGAGAGATCTGATCCAACCTCTCTCTCTCCCTCTCTCACACACACATAGGCAGGAGTGGGATTTAGACCCCTGATCTAAAGCTGTCAAAACTCCAAAAACAGGTCAAGTAGCTCTGGGGAGGCCAGTCATAAATTAGAACATTTGCTAAACAACCGGCCATTAAGTGAGGACCACTTGTATTTGGTTTGCCAGTCACCTGGCCATGCCCACGCCCACCCAGTCACATGACCAGCAAGCCACCCCCCACCCAGTCACGTGACCAGCAAGCCGCACCCTCAAATTAGGCGATGCCCACAGAAATTTGAATCCCACCCCTGGGTGGGGGCACCGAGGATGAGTTTGTAGCACCAAGGGGGCAATGGACCACTGATTTAAACTAATGCTTGGGGCAAACTATGATCAGGTGATTTCCTTTTGTTGAGGAATGTAGGCTGGTGTCTTTTAATTTAATTCCAGTAAAATTCCAGTAAAAGGAATCCCCAATTATAACTTCAAAAAAGGCAACTATGATCTTATAAACAACGATCTCTCATCCCTTGATTGGCAATTTCTATTCACTGGATGCAATACTGTAGAACAGGGATCCCCAACCTTTTTGACGCCGCGGCCCGGTACTGGCATCAGCTGGGCGCCGCGGCCCGGTACCGGCATCAACTGGGCGCCGCCATCTTTTTTTGATGAAAAAGTGCTTCCGGTGAGCTTTCTACCCGGAAAAGCTCACCGGAAGCACTTTTTTACCAAAAAAAGATGGCGGCGCCCAGCAACCAGCGGCCCGGTAAGAGTTGTTCCGCGGACCGGTATCGGTCCGCGGACCGGCGGTTGAGGACCCCTGCTGTAGAAGACTATTACAACATATTTTTACTTGAAGTCAAAAGAGTCATCAAACTATATGTACCAATAACAACTCCCAAAACCAGAAAAAACAAATTACCCATAACAATAAGGAAGCTTCAATCCAAAAAGAAATCACTTTGGCGGAAAAACAAATCTGGTCACGTTGCCAACTTCAAAAGCCGATACAAAAATTTATGCCACCAGATAAAGACTGAATGCACCAATTATCACATTAAACAAGAGGAAAACCTTCTATGCACCAATTCCACCCATGCTTTCTACAATTTTGTAAACAACAAAATAAAAGACACAAGGTCCATCCCACCCCTGATAAAACGTAATGGTAAAGACTGTAATGATGACACCATCAAAGCCAACCTCTTTAACACATTCTTTGGCTCAGTATTTGTAAACAGCAATGGATCATGCCCAGTATTCCCTAGTCGAACCACAGACAACTACAACGATATAATAAATATCGATTTTACAGAAGATAATGTTGAAAAAGCACTACACAATCTAAAACCATCTTCATCTATTGGACCAGACAGAATATGTACCTACTTCTTAAAAAAGCTATCCACTGCCATAGCAAAACCTCTAAGTATAATCTTTGAAAAATCTTGCCAAACCTATGGTCACAAGCCACGGTCATCTCCATTTTCAAAAAGGGAGACCCCAGCCTAGTTGAAAATTACAATCTCCTTATGCTGCGTCACCTGTAAAGTCATGGAATCAATTATTAACCAATCCATTATCCTCCACGTGGAGACAAACAACCTCCTCTCTAATAAACAATTTGGTTTCAGAAAAAAACTATCCTGTAATCTGCAACTCTTACACTGCAAAAACATATGGACTACACAACTCGATCAGGGCAAAACAATAGAAGCAATCTACATAGATTTCTGTAAAGCCTTTGATTCAGTGGTACACGAATAACTACTATTAAAACTAAAATCTTATGGTATCTCTGGACACCTGCATAACTGGATAGAAGCATTCCTGTCAAACAGACAACAAATGGTCAAAATTGGAAACAGCCTATCAAATTCTGTACCTGCCAACAGTGGTGTCCCCCAAGGCAATGTTTTAGGACCAACTCTCTTCATACTCTACATAAATGACCTCTGTGATCATATCAAGAGCAACTGCGTTCTCTTTGCTGATGATGTAAAGCTATTCAACACCACAGACAATACTGCTATCCTTCAAAAAGACCTCAACTATGTATCAGAATGGTCAAACAAATAGCAACTACAAATCTCAACAAATAAATGCTCTGTCTTACATATTGGCAAAAAAATATATCAGAAAATAAAATACAAGCTGACTAGTCAAGACCTTGTTTTTTTTTAAAAAAACAAGTTTTATTAATTTTTAAAACACACAAATTATCATTATTCATTACATGTTTAAACCTTTTTTCATTGTAAATTTAACAAGTCAGATAAATTATGATTCTGTTTTAAACCATTTCCATATAACATACCAAAACCTCTTATTCAATTTCTCTTTACTTCTCTTTACTCTTATTCAATATCATTATTATTATTTCATCTATTTCTTTCTGACTTAGTTACCATTATTCTCATTCTATATTTCTACAAGTTTTTACTAATTCTCCCCCCCAAAAAGACATATACACACAACACACAAAACATAAAAAAAATCTTTTTGGAAAGTAACTTGGACCCAGGTGTCTCTCTCTTCATGGACTTCAATTATATTCATGCTCATCTTACATATCATTACTTATTTTATTTACCATTCTAAACCTTCTATATTAACTTCTCCACATATTTCACCCTTCTTAATTCTATCTTAATTAATCATCTTAGTTTGAATCATTATATTTGTATCTTTTGTCCATTTTTTATCATCCCTTTGTCTCATTCCTTATAAAAAAGAAGAAAATAAGTTTCTCCTGAAATCATTAATCAGAGTATGATGCCTTTCTATCTCCCCCCTAAGTTAGTCAAATTAATCTTTAAGATAATATCCAATACCCAATCCGATTTTGCTTGGTACATTCTATCTAACTAATACATCCAAAATAATTAAGTACATAATTAGACAATAAATCCAAATATTAAAAAAGATACTATAATAAAAATTTTATAATAACATCAATACCATAATCTTATTAAACTCTTTAATTAAAACAGTATTCTAAACCTCCCCTATTATTAAATTTTAAAGCCAATCATTTTTAAACATTTTAACATTTTAATCTCTTATCAACTCTTAAACCATTACAATACTACCATCTCATCTTATGTACCTTGCAAAATCTTTTTTTTTTAAAAAAATTATACTTTATCCATTATCCATAAAAAATTTCTTTTTTCCATTTAATTTCAAAACATTGTAGCTTTTCTCCACCTTTTCCCTTTCTTTCTTCTCCCAACAAACCTTTCTACCCCCCCTTCTTCTAACCTCTGCCTTACCGGCTTCCCTTCTCTGTCGTATTCCTTTTCCCTTTTGTTTACTATCATCATATTGGTTTTGCACCTTATTTTTCCCTTTCTTAAATGTTTTTTTAGATCTTAAGTCCTTTAGTTTTCTTCTTTTCTCTCTTCCTTCTTTCTTGATCAAATTCTGAGATTCATTAAAAATGGCTCCTTCCTTTCTTTCTTGTTCCTCTGCTGTCTTCATCTGTTGTAATGTTTGTTGATAGTTAGTAAGCGCCATTTCTAAAAAAAGGAAAGCTTCTTCCACACCATCTTTACCATTTTTTTTGCTTGTTCATATTCTTTTCTTAGTTCCTCAACAGAAAGAGCCATTATAAATCTTTTCTTTTCTTTTCCCCTTCTTTCTTCTTACAACAACCAGAATATTCAAAAAAAAATAAAAAAAAATAAAACAGTCCCAAAGTTATCAGTCAGTCCAAACCAAGGCAGAGTTCTCACTTTCTCCTTCTGGGGTAATATCAATCAAAGAGAAAGAAAGTCCAAATCTGTTTAAAATCTTATTGCAATATCTTCTAGTCTTCAAATCCTTAAGGCATCTGCTCCAACAAAGTCTTAGCATACAAATATTTTCTTTTTAATCCTCTCTCTTCCCACTCATCGCTTAAAACCAATTTTCACCTAAAAAAAATAGGTTTCTTAATATCCAGTTATTTATTCCGTAGGAAAAGAGGGAAAGCTATCCTTTCAGCACCATCAAACAGCCGCTTTTTTCCTCTTCTGGCAGGTATTATTCAGAAAGTCATACTTTTCAGGAATTTTATTAAATATGTCTTAGAGTCCTAGGAGCCAAGAAAAACTTTCTCCTCTCAAGCACTTTTCTCCACTTCCTCCTGCGCATTCTTACCCGGCTGCCAGCTTCTTTGTGGTGGCCATTACGGACCGCCGCTGCACCGTCCTGGGAAAAGGGGGTTCTACCGGCCGGGGAGGGGGTCTGCAACACCCCCAAACCCCTCTCCGGATCCCCCCTACCTTCAGCTGCCCCTGCAGGGCAGCCTAGCTCCGTACCCGTCTGGGTCGGAGCCCCAGAAGCGGCTAGCGCGGCAGGGATCGCGCAGCTTCGCAAATCCCTGCCGCTCGCGAAGCCGACAAACCGGAAGTCCCCTAGTCAAGACCTTGTTGATGATCCAAACTCTGTCAAGGATCTTGGAGTACTCATCTCTAATGATCTAAGTGCTAGAGCCCACTGTAACTACATAGCCAAAAAGGCATTAAGAGTTGTTAACCTAATCCTGCGTAGCTTTTTCTCTTGTAATATCACACTACTAACTAGACTAGAGCATACAAAACATTTGCTAGACCAATACTTGAATACAGCTCATCAGTCTGGAACCCACATTACATATCTGATAGTAACACAGTTGAGAAAGTCCAGAAATATTTCACAAGACGAGTTCTCCACTCCTCTACTCGTTGCAGAATACCTTATGCCACCAGACTTGAAATTCTAGACCTAGACAACCTAGAACTACGCCGCCTTCAGTCCGATCTAAGCATAGTATATAAAATCATACATTGCAATGTCCTACCTGTCAATGAATACTTCAGCTTCAACCATAACAACACAAGAGCAAACAATAGATACAAACTCAAGGTTAATCGCCCCAAACTTGATTGCAGGAAATACGACTTCAGCAACAGAGTGGTCGATGTCTGGAATCCTCTACCTGACTCTGTGGTTTCTTCCCCAAACCCCAAAAACTTTAACATTAGAGTGTCTACTGTTGACCTCACCCCTTTTCTAAGAGGCGTGCATAAGCGCACCAACGTGCCTTCCGTCCCTGTTCTATTGTTTCTTTATTTTTTTTATTTTTCTTATATGTATCCATGTATTCATAACTATTTTTATACTTATACCTATTATCTTGTAAGCAATAGACAAATCAAATCAAATAAATAAATAAAAATAGAAGCGTCCGCCCCCTCGGGCGGGGATCCTGGCCCCCCTCCCTCCCGCGAGGGGTGGGCGGAGGTGGCAGCTGAATGGGGGGCGGGCGGGGATGAGCGGGGCTTCATAAGGGGCCGTCCCGCCCGGGGCTGGCAAGTCGAGGTTCCTGGAGAGCACCATGGCGATGGGCACAGCACTTCTGGGGCTCTTCGCTCTCCTGCTCGGCTGCTCCGGCACCTCAGCCGAACCCCGAAACTCGGAGCGCTTCCCGCGGAAGGTAAGAGGCGGGGTGGCGGGCAGAGGGTCCCAGCCTCCCTCGTGGAAATCTCCCGCTGCCAGGCTCTGCTGGGGTGGGCCGCAGGTGCTGCGCAGAGGGTGCCGCTCCCTCGCGGTGGGTCGCACCCGGTCCAGTCGCGCCGAGCGCCAGAGCCTCTGGGTCCCTGACGGCGGCCGGGCGGCCGAGCGTTTGCTCCTCTGCCGCGACTTCGGCAGGCTGCTCGCTGGGCAGATGGCAGGCACCTCGACCGAGGGGGCTTCGGGATGCCGGCCCTCCCGGCGTGGGCAGCCCGGGGGATCGGGCGCGTGGGAGCAGCGGGAGTTTTCAGACCCCCGGAGAAAAGGGAGTCAAGCAGACTCTCTCGCCCAGCGCCGTGACCTGTTTTCCTCCCCCTCCTTTAGTGCGCCCTGACCGGCAACTGGAAGAATGACCTCGCCTCCACCATGCAGATCGGCAGTGTCAGTGACTCGGGGGTGTTCAGCGGGGTCTACCTAACTGCCGTCTCGGCCTCCTCCAGTCGCATCCGGCCATCCCCTCTGCAGGGCGTCCAGCACCAGGTGGACCAGCGAGCCCAGCCCACCTTCGGCTTCACCGTCAACTGGAGCTTCTCTGGTAGAGCCACCCACTATTTGGACTGGAATCAAATAGAATGGGAGGAGGGAATCTAGTGGATCTCCCCTTCCTTAGATCTGCCTCCTGCACATTCTTTCACTGAATGCCGCCCCCCACGGTCCCCATTAGCTGGAGCTGCCAATCAGTGACCAGGGTCTTTGTGGGAAATATATCCCTCCCCCAACTGAGTCTCTGGCCGATTCCTCCCACAGAGTCCATCGCCGTCTTTACAGGCCAGTGTTTCCTGGATGGGGACGGAAAGGAGCAGCTGAAGACCACCTGGCTGCTGCGTGAGGAGGTGGAGTCCGTGGCAGAGGATTGGGGGGCAACCAAGTAAGGAAAAGCAGGGGCTGAACTGCTGTGCCCCTAACTGGAAGGGCCCTGGGGAGTTTTGCTGGGGCACCCCTTTTTTCTCTCTCTTTCCTTCCCCTCCCCAAGGGGCTCTTGAAAGGATGCACCAATGGCTCCCATCCTTTCAAGAGTTGTTTCAGCACCCAGAGCTGAGTAGCTCCTGCGGGACTGGCAGGCATTTTTAGTCCACTAGACTGGAAGTTTCTGCCACTTCCTCCCCAAAGAAACCTGCCAAAGCTTTTGAGGAGATTCCTCAGGTCATCCTCACTGACAAGCTGTTGAAGTGTGGTTTGGGTAGCATCACAGTCTGGTGGGCCCACAGCTGGCAACACTCTGAAAGCCGTTGGGTGGAAGGAGGGAGTGGGGTGGGGGGTAGCATGCTCAGTCGGGGGGGACAGCAGTGATGCCACCATGAATTTTGAAATTTTCCTCCTTCCTGCTTCATGGCAGGGTTGGCACAAACACTTTCTACCGCACCAAGTGAGAGGGTGAAGAGAGCAAGGCTTCCACGGTTCCTGCCTTGGTGGGGGGGGGGGGAGCCTTCCTTCCTCCCCATCAGCCGCTCTTCCCCAATAAACTCTTTTCCTGAGCAGCCTCAGCCTCCCTGCTCTTTCAGAAGCTCCCTGGGTGCCAGTCTGCAGGCTTCCCGCAGATACTGGGTAGGAGGGTGGGTTCTGGGGTTCTAGAGTTTCTACTTGTCTCTACTACTGCTCTACTATTGCTCTGGCTTTACACAGCCTTTGGCCCTTGAGGACTATTGGGAACCTGCAGCTAATCCACTGAGGATCTGGCCTATTAATTTATTAACAAATTATTAATGGGTTTTTGCAAATGAGCAATGAATTGGCTTCACCCAGAGCTGGTCCATCTTAATTACTTTGTCTGCACGTTGCTTGATAGAGTCATAGTTAGAACTAGCAGTTAGCTAACCCCTATTTCCACACTTACTTGAAGCCAAAGAAATTCACCAGAAACGGTCCAGTCACAGGAAAGTGGATTTGCAACCATGCAGAAGAATTTTGCAAGTGTGGCCATTAGTGTCACAAGGAAAAGTAACGTGGCATTTGGCCAGGAATGTCTGGGCAAAGGCCCAAAAGCAAAAAGCTCAATGTTAGCATGTCAAAAAACAACCCGAGAAGTGGAGAGCTTATTTTATTTATTTGTTAAATGTTTATGCCGCCTATCTCGCTCATGCAGTAACTCTGGGTGGCTTACAATGTAATAAAAGTTAAAAAGTGCTAAAAAGAATTGAGACTAGAATGAAAAGATTAAAAGTTAACCAAGATGATTGGCAGCCGGGGGGTGAGAATCCTCTCTATTCCAACAGACCCCCCCCCCCAAGAAGTGAAAGGCTGAGGCACAACTGGAACAGATGCTGTTCCAAGGAAAGATAAAAGCAAAGGAAAAAGGGGTTTTTTTGGGGGGGGGGCTGGGTCAATAGTCCAATGAAGAGGAAGGGAGGGAGGGACCCAGGATGCCATGGGTGAGTTGAAGTCTCCAAGCCAGGTGACATTATATGTCTGACTTCAGCAAAACATTTGACAAATATCAATGAAATCCTGGTAAAGAAGAAGGTGACCTGTGTAGACCATTAAATGGATACAGAGCCGATTGAGCAATCAGACCCAAAAGCTGGGGGTGGGGGGGTATTAAAGGCTCCAGATCTGATTGGAAGGAAGTGATGAATTGCAGGGCTCCGTTTTAGGCCTTGTGCTATTTAACATATTTATAATGAAGTTAGTTCAGGAGTTAGAAAACATAATCTGTTTTGGACCTGATACTTCACAGGGCAGAAGGTAGATTTCAAAGGATCTTCAAAGGCCGGAATAATGGGCAAAAATAAGGATGATTAATTTCAACAGGGATAAATGCAAAGTCCAACATTTGTGTAGAAACAAAAAGGGTTTTGTTAATGAATGCAGGATGGCAGTAGTATTTGGCGAAAGAATCACATGGACGTGGATGGATCCCAAGTGAAGCCAGCCATTAATGCCAAAGAAACAGTTGAAAGATGTTGCCCTGTGAACATACACACAAACACACACACACACACACAATTCAGGAATCAGAGCACAAAGCTAGAAATAGGTAGGAATAAAAAGTGGGGGAACAATACTGGTGTCAACTCATAAAACATTCCTAGGCCTGTTTTAGTAGTTGCCATAAAAAGTGGGAGGGGGGAGGAAGGACATCTGGAAGAACAGTTGAAAGTGAAAGTACACTCCAACTCTTTATCTTTAAAAGGTTGTAACTAAAATACCAGAGTTTTTGCCTGTGAATATATTGAATTGGAGAACGTGAATGAGGACACCCAGCCTGTGAAGGGGCTCAGTGGGAGAATCTGGTTGATGAGACACCCAGGGGGGAGGGAGGGGGAAACAGGAATGACGTAGGCCAGAGTTGGCTTCAGACAGGGCAGGGCCAGGATGTTGCCTC
Source organism: Notechis scutatus (assembly GCF_900518725.1). Next base: position 239,453 of record NW_020716849.1, on the reverse strand, counting down.
AAATGAAGTTTCTTGAAGTTTGGCTCGAGAGTCATGGTTTAATTAGGGTGATTGCTGGAATCCTGACAACTGGATCCCTTCAAAAGAGGTTCTTATGGAGCCCCGGAGTGGGCAGAAGACAAGGCCGGGTCTTTCTGCCTCCGATGACCAGAGAGGCTTTCAGAGAGACGGCCAGGGTGGTCAGTTATCCTGGTCCTCCCTTGCTGACAGCCCCCTTGAGTGGGAAAAAGAGCAGGAGGAGCTGCTCACCTGGACCTCATCTTCACCAAAGGGAAGGAGAACGGCTGACTGGACTCCTCACCAAGTGTGAACCAGGGATATCTAAGCAGGCCACACCTGGACAACCAGCAAGGCCACCAATCTAACCAAGAATCCCAGGCCGAGTTCAGCACCTCCGAGCTCCGAGCCGTGGGTGGGTGGGGGTGGGCGGGTTGGCCTCCCCTTTAGACCTTCTCAGGGCCAGCTCTGCTGCCCTCCCCAGGCTGGGCTCCCTTTCCCGAGGCTGCTGCGGGGCGGGGGGGGGAGCCTCCCTCGTTCCCATAGGTGCGCACTGTGGCCCAGGAGGGGCTGATTTCGGGAGGGGCCAGTCGGGGAGCGCCGGTCCCGGCTGCGGAAGTGAGGCGGGAGGAGCGGAGCAATAACGCCGGAACCCAGCCGGCCGCTGCTGTGCCAATAAACCAAGGCTTCTGTTGCCCTGGAAACATTTCCTCCCGCGGCCGGGGAATCCAGGCTTCCAGGCCGCCGCTGCTCTTCTGCCCGACGGGGAATCCCACGGAGGTAGAGGAGCTGCGGGAATTGTGTGTGTGCGTGTGTGAAAGAGAGAGAGAGAGAGACTCCCGCACCCCCGGCGCCCCCCGGCCCCCCCCCCCCCCCCCCGCGCCACTGCCAGACCTCAATTCGCCCTGCCCTCCTCACCGCATCCGCAGCAAAAAGCACCTCGAGGCGCTGGGAAAGAGCTCTCTTGCCCCGCCCGCCGGCAGATCAGATCGCTGGGCCTGGAGGGGCTCGACGGGCCGGCGCTCGTCCCAAGCGAGGCGGCTCTCGCGTTTGCACCCCAAGACGCGCAGCCCAGCGGCAAAAAACCTGTCGGTGGGCCCCGCACCAGCTGCTGGACGTAAAGCAGCCAGAGGGAGCGGGTTCCCTCCAGTCGCCCGCGGGAGAGCCCGGCAACCCAGGACCCCCGGCCAGGCGCGCGGGAGCCGCCTTGCCCTCTGCCCGGCTCCCTTCCCTCCAGCCCTCCCGGCGCCCGTGTCCAGGCCACGCGGCCCGCCCGATCGCCTCCCGCGCTTGTCTCCAGCAGAGCCAGCATGGAAGCGGAATCCATGGAAGCATCGGCCTCGCTGCCTCCGGCGGTGTCCTGGGAGGCGGCGGCGGTGGAGGAAGAGGCAGCGCCCAGCAGCACGTCGCCCACGGCTCGCGAGGTGGAGGAAGAGCTGATCCTACCCGCCTCCACCTCCCTGGGGAGCGACGAGGACACGGTCTTGCCGCGGTCGAGCTCCTTGGAGGGGGGGGACGACCTCCCGGAGCCCTCCCTGCCCTCTTCGTCCGAGTGGCCGGAGCCGCAGAGCGCCGGCCCCAACGAGCCGACCTCCGCGCCCCTCGAGAGCTCCCCTTTCGTCTCCTCCTCGCTCTCGCCGTCGCCGCTCTCCTGGAAGGCGCCCTCCGACGGCCTGCAGCGGCGGCTGGAAGAGGCGGAAGGCCGCGGGGAGCAGGCCGAGCGGACGAAAGCCAAGAAGAAGGGGCCGCCGGCCAAGAAGGGCGCGCCAAGTCAGTGGGAGCCTGCCAGGGCAGCGAGCGGGCCGGCAGGAAACGCGAGCGGCCCCAGAGCAGGGGGCGGCGGGTGGGCGGGAGTGCTGGGGCCGCGGCTCTTCGCCCGGGTGCTGCTTCCCTTCGGCCGCCGGGCTGGGCTGTGGCCTTGGAAGAGCAGGGAGCCAGCAGCGAAGCGGGTGGTCTCTGTCCAGGGTTCCAGCCCAGCAGAGGAGAAAAAGTGTCCCCCCACCCCCACCAGCAGGAACCTCCGGTGACGGGGAAGGAAGGGGGGCTGTCCTTGGGGGGAACCCCGAAGCAGCCTAGCAGTTTCCACAGCCCCCCTGCCCCCAGTTGAAGTAGCAGGCAGGCAGAGAGAAGCGGGGGGGGGGGGCTGGAGGGCAGCAACGGGGGCGAAGGTCCCTCCTGGAACCCAACAGCAGCTGACACAAAGCAACCGGCAGCCCAGATGGGGGGCTGCTCTTCTGAGGCGGGCTGCTCTCCCCACAGGCTACACCGTGAGGACCATCGTGCCAGCCGAGAAGGAAGAGCTGGTGTCGGTGGCCAAGGCCATGCACCGGGAGAAATTCGCCAAGAACGCCAAGGAGCTCTTCCACTTGGAGAAGGAGGCGGCCCTCAAGTCCCTCCAGACAGGTGGGTGGGAGCCTCAGCAGGGACTGTATTCACCCAATTCTGGGCAGGAGGGCATTGCAACCAGGAGCTGCTTTCTGAGCAGCAACCGCCATGCTCTGCTTTCTGCTGGTGAGGAGGAGGAGGAGGAGGAGGAGGAGGAGGAAGACCTGGGCAGAACCCCAAGCCGTTTCCCAGACTGGCATCCGGGATGTCTCCCCTCTGTCCGTCCATCCCCCCCCCCTGCTAGACAGAGGAAGGAGTTTTGAGGCTGCTGGGTGGGAGTTGAGCTGCCTGGGGCAGGGACTGGGCCCTAAACAGCCCCCAGCCTCTGCAAGCCCACCTCCTGAGCCTGCCCATCTGCCTCTCCTCAGGCCTCTACATCGGCTGGCGCTGCCCTGAATATCTTTGGGATTGTTTCCGAGTGGGGGATGAGTCCAAGTGCTTCTGTGGGCACCTGCTGAAGCTGCACCAGGTGTACGTGGGTGAGTTCCCTTGGCAAAGGGGAGTCGGCACATGCTGTGGCCTCTGCCAAGAAGGCCTCTCTCCTTGCCGGAGCCCTTTGCCCACCCCGGCAGCTCAACTGGGGAGACGAGGGAGGAGAGTTCCTGGGCTGGCACAGATTTTCTGAGTTGGCCTAAAAGGCAGAAGCCTCAGCCACCAAATAAGCAGAAAGTGGGGAGGAATCGGGCTGCGCCTTTTCATGCTTTTTCACCCCCCTAGGGGAACACGGCTTTCCTCTGGCAGGATCCATGTTTTCGCTCTAGCTGTCTCTCTTAATGTCCTCAACGGGGACGTCCTTGACTTGCAATGACTATCAACCACACTGCTTGGCGATGGCAATTCCAGGACATGGTTTTACAGCCAGGACTTCATGGTTCGGTTCTGCCACATTCGCCTTTGGTTCACTGCCCCGTCCATCTCCCCCCCCCCGCCCTTTTGGCTGTCCTGGCTCTGCCGTCGCCCCTTGCTTCCTTGGCTGCTGCCAGCTGACCTTCTCCGCCTCCTGCTGGCCAGGGATCCGGGCACTTGAGCGAGGCTGCTGTGCTGGGGTGCACACAGTGAGCACAACAGTGTGGCGGGGCCTGGTTTGCCACAGAGAGCTTGCATGGCCCAGGTGGGGAGGCGGCAGCAGGACAAGGAGCCGTGCTGGCTCACGTGGCTAGGACGCCGAATCTGAAGGCCATGGAGAGGTTGACAGCTGAGCAGCTCAAACCCCGAGACCCAAGCTCTGCGTGACGGAATGAGCTCCTGCCAACCCAGCAGTCCGAAAGCATGAAAAAGGAAGCCGGTGGAAAGGTTGCAGCTTCCCTTGGTGGGAAGGGTAATGGGGACACGAAAGCAGCTCCCTCGGGGTCCCCTGGGCAACGGTGATGTCATGGGCTAATCCTTTCAGACCTTAGAGGTGGGGCGCTCCCTGTTGCCAGGTGAGGTGCAGGTGGAGAGGTGTGGGAGGAGCTCTTGGGGGGTGGAAAGGTGCTGCATGTGTCGGAAGGGCTCCTGGAGAACCGGCCTGAGGGTTTTCAGGGAGGTCCAGTGCTGGGGAATCTCCTCACGGGGTCCCTGCTTGCTTCCAGCCCTGCCTTCCTCCTGCACAGCCTTGAGAGGGTCAGCAGCTCAGAACCCGCTGAAGCCCGCAGGCTGGCTCTCCAGTATCTCCAGGCTGGCTCTCCAGCTCTTCCACTATGCGCCCCGCAGCTCATGGGAGACGCGGCTGGCCATTCTCCAGGGTGCCTCTGGCACATGCCTCGCTGGGAGGCTGCAGCTGATGGGCTTTGCCAGTGCATGGCTGGCCTTCCTCCCTTGCTGAAGTCCACAGGGCAGTTTCCCTGCAACCCCAAACGGCCCAGACGGTGCGCACAATGCGGGGGTCCTCCGGGACTCATGGCTTCCACTGCAGGAGCAGGTGGCAGACATGGCTGGGGAGGCCTTTCACAGCAGGCGGTGCCCATTCCTGGGCTGGGGCCCATTGCTGACAGTCACTCGTGCCTTGGTCACTTCCTGGTGGGACTCCTGCAACACGCTGGGCACGAGGTCATCTTTGAAGATCAGCGGGAAGTCACACTCCCAGCTTCCAGCTTGGTCACGTTACACGGTAGCTTCCGGCTTCCTTCTGGGTACAACCGAAGGGGCCATTTCTGTTCATCGGCCCCTCCAGAAGGATGGCTGCCATTCCATTCCTCTAGCCCAGGTGCAGCGGGCATGCTCCAGCCCCTTGCCTTTTTGTGTGACCCGGGAAGCCGCCCTTGACTACAGCTGCCCCTTTCCCCTCTCGGCCTTCCAAAAGAGTACCAAGTGCTGGGAGGGTTGCTGCCCAGAGGGTCCTTGATGGAGTGGGCGGGGACTGGTTCTTACTTGCTTATTGCATTATGTTTATTGTTTGTGTTGTCATCACTGCTGTCAGGTGCCCAGAGTTGTGTGGCGCAAGATAAGTCTTTAAATAAGTGCAGGACTTATGACCGGTTTCTTAGCAACCATTCAAAGCTATGATGGAGCCCCCAAAGGCCCCCACGACCTGGTCCCAAGGGCTTCCCACGGCCATGTGGCCACATTCTGGCCACTCGGCGGCTGGCGTGGATTACCGCCATTTGCAGCATCCTCCAGCCACGTGGCTGCAATTTACAATGTTTTTGGCAAAAGTGCCCCATAGTGAATAATGGGTTTGCTTAAAGACCACGGCATTTGTTTAATGACTGTGGACTCACTTAACGATCCCAGCGATTGGCCTAATGACGACCACAGAAAATGCTTCTGAAAGGGGACCCGTTCTATGACCCTTGTGACTCATGACTGGCTCTGTCACAGGCATAAGTCGAGGACCACCTGTAGCTAAATGTCCACCTCAAATCCCGGCCTCTTCTCAGGTGGAAGGGGCTCCTCCTTCCTCCAAGGGAGGGTGGAAAGCGAGGCCACCCTGTGCCGCAGGGCCGAATGCTGGGACAGCAGGACCGGCCTCAGGCAGCCTGCACCCTCTTTCCCAAACGGGCAGAAGGCAGAGCAGCCTCTTAAGCGGCCGAGCGGGGCCATTTACCTCCCTTTGGGGGTCACCGTGGCCGGTTCTACTCCAGGGAGTCCAGGGTCCGGGAGTCTCTGGGTCTTCAGAACTGAGCTTCTCTGCTCCCCGGCAGAACATGGTGGCCCTGACCAGCTTTCCGGACTCCCCTCGATCCACCTGAAGGATGCGCGCTTGAGAGGCAGGCCCCCGGAGGGCACCCCCTTTAGTTAACTCACCTACCCCTATAACTTTCCTATTGCCTGATCCAAAGGCCCTGGGCTTTTCAAAAGAGGCCTCCCACTGCGGCTTCCATGGACCCTCCCGCTTGAGTACAGGGGGCCTTTGAAGAGGACTTCACAGGCCACCGTTCTCCTCTGGTCCAAGTAGCAAGTACCAGGTCTTCTCTTGTCTAAAACGAAGCCGAATGCGAGAACGTGAGGGTCCTTTACCTTCCTGCTTGGGGAGGGTCTCCCTGCCCAGTTCTCCCCCCCCCCCCCCCCCCCGAGGAGGCTTTCGGGGCCAGAGACTCCCTGCTTGCTTTGCCGGGTGACCTGCCATCCTTCCTTCTGGTTTCCCCCTTTTGATGGCCAGTCCTGTGTTCCAGAGAAACGAGCCACTGTGCCCTGCACTGTGGCTGGCTGCCGATGCCAGGGATTCCTGTTCGTTCCTTCATGCCCTGAGGAGGTGGGCGAATTCTGGCTCCGGCGAAGAACTGGCTTTGATGTGGCAGCCTGGCGAGCAAAGTGCCGGTGCGCACACACTCACGAGGAGCACGCGCCCACCGGAGCCCGGGCCTGCTGCGTCCGAGGTGAGCGCCCCATTGCCTGCCATCCCAGTGGCTTCTCTGGCCAGTCTTGGCCGCTTCCTCCTCTTAGCGAGCAGGCTGGCTCCTGGCCTCAAGCAGGGAGGATGCACCCAATGCCTTGGGGCTGCCAGGCGACTGCGGAATGCAATCCCCAGTGGCTACGGCTGTCCCCATAAAAGCAGCTTTGGTCCCTACAGAGCTCCTGTGTCCCTTAGCCTGGTCCCTCCACCAGGGCTGATGGCCGTGTCTTGCAACCTGTGTGTGCTTCCCCTCTTCCACCTTCTTGAGGATTGGGGTCGGGGCCCGTCTTTTCCTCAACGGCTGTTTGGGCTGGGTTGAAGCCACCTTTAGGTGATCACTGCTTTGGTAACTGCCCTTCCCCCCTGTCTGCCAAGGCCACCCTCTCCACACCTTTCCCCTCTACCATCTTGGCAAAGCAACAGGGCCGAGCCTGGCACTCCTCCACTTCCAGCCCCCTCTGGACTTATTCCAGGGTTTCTTCATCATGACCCCCATCTCTCACCAAGGCAATGTAATCTCCGGCAAGTCCAGGCACAAATCTGAGCCTCCTCCAGCCTCCTCCCCAGTTGGCATGGATAAGTGACCTTTGGGCTGCCTGCCAATGCCAAAGCGGCACGACTAAGGAGCCCCTCCCCCAGCCACCTGAGGTTGAGGCTGTCTGCTCTGGTCCAGGCACCGTCCCCCAGGACCATTTCACTTGAGGCAGTTACTCCAAAGGGGCTACCCTCACAATCAGTGCCAGCTCAGGATCTTCCGGCAGGTGTTGGCATCCTGCTTGGGGGACACCTTCTGGCTAGGGGGCCAGAGAGTGGAAGGGAGGGAGGGGGAAAGGCCCTCAATCTTGCACAAGGCACCTCAGCCCAGGAGCTGGACTACCAGGGTGTCTTTCCTGTGAGGCTACATTAGGAGAAGCTTGCCAGGCGCAAAGTAACCCTGGCCCTGGCCCGTGTCTGGCGATCTTTCCCACATGCAACTCAGCTGGCCCTCACAACAACTCGGCACTTTTGCAGCAGGGTGGGAAGTCCTCCCCCCGCCCGAAGGGCTCTGCCTAGGCTCCTTCAGGTGCCAGCTTCCTTTCCCTCCCCCGTGCCCGGCTGTTCTGGCCCTGACCTGTGCCACTCCTGCCTGCCCACCAGGCTGCTCCTGCATGGCCTTCACCTCCAGCTTCCTGTGTGCGGCCTGCGACCGACGCTGGGAGGAGCATGAAACCTTCTTTGAGTCAGAGGAGACGCGGCGCAGAGGTGGCCGGCCTTACGGTATGCAGGGGGGGTTGTGCCCCCTCCCCGCAGGGCTTCCTCCAAGTCCTCCAGCTGGGGAGGGGGTGTCTGTCCCTCTGGCCTTTGCAAGGACCTGTCCAACATCTGAACATGGGAGCCAGATCGGGGGCTGCCCCATTTCCTCAGCCTTGGCCCCACGCAGGCCTTTCCCTGGGGGCCCTCCAACACCTGTGGCCTCTCTTTCCCCAGGAGAAGCTTACCTGCCCTTTGTCGAGCTGCCCGAGCTGCGTGGGGCCGTGCTGACGGGGTGCTCTGAGGACCCTTCCGCCTCCTGGGCTCTGCAGGGCCAGGCCTGTGAGGCCCCGCCCACCTCCTCCTTCTCCTCCTCCGGCTCAAGGGCTCTGCCTCTTCCCCCCCCAGGCCCCCGGCGGTTCCTGCAGAAGGACGACAAGAAGGCTTGAGGCGCCCCCCCCTCCCCGCTTCCTGCTGCGCATGGGAGGCAAAATAAAGAGAGAGTGCTCTGCTGCAGGGCTCTTTGTGGCCGTATCCTCTGAGCCACGGGGGGCGGGGGGGGCGCTGGGCTCAGTGGGGATGCCAGGCTGAGGCCGGGATTCTTCTCCCCAGGGAGGGGGCTGGCAAGATCCTCTTCTGTGCCCGGAGAGAGGTGGAGATCCCATGCTCTCCTTGCCAGCCCTACGGGGGGGGGGGGGGACCACCGCCCCCTTTAGAAAACAGCCCCAACTGCTGGGACTGCTCCGCGATGCCCACAGGTGTGTGTGGGGGGGTCCTGCACTCCCCTGGGGCCGTATCCCCCTTCCAGCTCCACTGCTTTTGTGCAGCTCCAGCGAGGCTCCAGCACATCCAGTTGAGGAGCTTGTTAGGATATGTGCAGAGTAACCCTTGTATAAAAAGGATATGCACACGGAAAACAGTTTATGAGAACAGTTATGAAGAAATACACAGCCACACAGAGTTGAACAAGTTGTATTAATGTTTACTTGAAGAAATAGTACAGTCCAATAAACAGTCCATGTCATACACATTTTTAACAGTCCAGAAATATCCAGTTATAAAGTCTTCTTACATCTAGTTATAAAGTCTTCTTACCGGTTGCATGTCTTTTACAGCAGACAAATATCAAACCATAATACAACAAATAACCTTCGATATCAACAGAATATCAAAATAAACAGGGTTAGTCAGTATCGGTCCGTAGTCAGTCAGTATCAAGAGAGATCATCAGTGAAAAAGAGAGAGAGAATTAAACCATGATCTATAGCTCCCTCTTATGGCAACTTGTAGCCTAGTTAACCAGAACACAGCATAATACATTGCAGTATTTTTCCTTAAAGCTACAAACAGATATATTTGTAGTTTATATATTGTCAATCCAATTACGTTATTTACACATACACAACAGAGCTGCTGCCCCCGGCCACTGGGTCTAGCTGGAGGGGGCGGCTGGCTGGCAGCGTTGGGGGGCTTTTCCTCCCTCTAAGAGGGCATCCAGGCCTGCCAGAAGAGCCGTCAGCAGCTGGGCTGAAACGGCCTTTCTCTAGCAGAGGGATGTGCTCAGCACTCGGCTCTCGGCAGAAGCAAAGGAGTGGCTCTTGCCCTCCCTCATTGGGATACGGGAGTTGGAGATGGGGGGGGGGGCGGGGGGTGGAATCGGGAAGGCCCAGAGCTGGACGTCATCCATCCTCCCGAGCAGCACAGGTCAGATCCTGATTCGTTGAAGGGAAGTCTGGAGCTGCCTGGCTGGCTCTGCCCTGGCGGAGCTTTTCACTGACCACCAAGTGGGGGGGGGGCACAAGCCAGGCTCTGGCCAGAGGGTCATTCCACCACAAAGGATGGTCAGTTGACTTTCCCGGGCTGGGTGGCTTGCTTTGAGTCCCCTTTGAGTCAAGGGCCTCCGCCTGGGCTGCCTAGGTAGCCTCCCCACGCCTTTCCCTCTGCTTCTGCCAAAAGAGCCCCTGGTCTATGCCAGCCAACCCAAAACAGAGCAGGGTGTGTTGGTTCGGTTTGCCTCCTGAAGGAGGAAGCAGGAGTTGATGCATCCATGCTTCTCCCGGGTGGGGCATGTTAGGAATTGATAGTCACCTAACAGTTGAGTTGGAAATATATAAACTATGATAGACATTTAATACTGTCTCTTTAAGGCAGGGGTGGGCAAACTACGGCCCGTGGGCCACATCCGGCCCGTTGGTCTTTTTTATGCGGCCCGCCGAAGATTGGTCCGTATGTAACCGCGGTCACTTTATCTATCTATCTATCTATGTTGTGCAAATTTAACTATGACGCCAAACTTGAGTTTTGGAGGGTGTCTCGGAGAAAAAAATAGTTATTTTTCCTACCCTGAGTACGGCAGGCGTCTCTTCCACTTAAAAAACAAAACTCTTTCCTCCCCTCGCTTTGAAAAGGGGAACTGTTAACAAATGCAGTTTTTTATATGTATCGTATCTTGTGCTGACCCGGCCCGTCCGTCAAATTTTAAAAGTCAATGCGGCCCCCGAGCCAAAAAGTTTGCCCACCCCTGCTTTAAGGGAATGCTAAAATTGTAATTGGGTGTGGTTCCTCAAATGGCCATAAGATGGAGCCAGAAACCTGGGTTGTTCTGTTATTGTTAGCTGCTAGTTGTTCTGATGTTCTGATGGTCAATGTTCTTGGTTCCTGCATTTTTTCTCGATTGACTCTTGCTGATCGTCATTCTTCTTGGATTACTGTGAGTCTATTTATTGAACTGTTTATGATACTGGACTTTGTTATTTGGATTATCCCTGGACTGAAAACTGACTGCTTTAACCGTGTATGACTTGGACTGCTTGTTGGACTTTGCTTAACCATTTACTGGAAGTAAAACCTACATTTTACTATTCAGTGTATCTGTGTGCTGGTTGTGTGTTATTCAACATCACTCTCACTATGTTTCCCTGTGTGCACTCATTCTCCTAATGGGGAATTACCTCAACACTGGTTATGGGGCCCAGGCCATACCAGGCTCAGAGTTGGTGTGAATGCACAGTACCGTATACAGACAGCTGTTTACTGTTTAATTGTGGTTTTTTACTATTTTTTACATTTTACTATTCAGTGTATCTGTGTGCTGGTTGTGTGTTATTCAACATCACTCTCACTAGTTTCCCTGTGTGCACTCATTCTTCTAACCGAGGATTACCTCAACAGGGCACCACAGAGGCAGCTTTGCTGTGTTTTAGTCCTTAGCCTTTTAATCCCAGAAAGGCCATTTGGGCTGTGTGAGCAGAGACTCCCTCCCATGCACAGGCCGGGGGGCGGGGAGGGGGGCTGGGAACCAGTTTAGGGAAGATTGGGGTGCCTGCAGAGGACAGGAAGGAGAGGGGCAGCCTGTGAAGCCTCAGAGGGGCTCAGCCTTCCTTCCTGGGGTCCCCCCCTCTGCCTGCTGCACTTCCCTTTGGGAATGGGCTGCTTCGGGGCATGGAAGAAAGTAGTTGGGGGGGGCTTCACTTGGCTGAAAGAGAAATTTGGTTGGGAGCACTGAGTGGTCTGGGTGGTGGGCTGAGCTGCCGCCAAACTGGTCAGCATTGCCTTGATTGGGATTAGGTGATGGGGGGGCGCTGAGGGGCTGAGTGGAAAGGAGGCGCTGAGCCGTGGGGGGAGAAGTGGGGCGCCCCTCGAGGAGTCCAGCGCTGATTGGGGGCGGGGGAGGCGGAGATGCTCCGTGAATGTTTTGCTCTGCTTGCTTCGGCGGGCTGGAAAGGCGCAGCGTGGCGCACAGTTCGCTTCCCTTCGTAGACCTGGCAGCGCTTTTCCCTCGAGAGAAACCGCGACAGGCGAGGGACAGGGGGCGCTGGGGCGCTTCTCTCGGTTGAGCCGCTTTCCCTGCAAGCTTTGCTGCCTTTTGAGTTTAAAAAAAAAACATCCCCGCGGCCGCTTTCCTTCGGCCGCTGCTGCTTCGCCCACCTGCCTGGCCGTCGGTCCTTCTCCGAAGCCCGCGCTGCCTTCAGCAGAGAAGCGCCAAGGGCGGGGGGGGGGGGGGGGGGGGGGGGGGTTGAGATCCGGGGCTTCGGTCGCCTCCGCGGGGCAACTGGCCGCCAGGGGGCGCAGGAGAGAGGGAGAGAGAGAGAGAGAGCGTCGCGCGGCGGCTCTGGGCATGCGCGGCCGGGCAGTCCCGCACTTGCGCGCACCCATGGCGGCCTTCCCCGCCGCGCTGCTGCCGGGGCTGTTCCGCGCGGGGCCGCCCGGGCGCGACGGTCTCGAGGCCGGGCTGCGGGTGGGCGGGTGGGGCCAGTGCGGGCAGCTGGGCGTCGCGGCGGGCGGCCCTGGAGCGCCTCCGCTCTTCGTGCCCCACCGCCTCCGGAAGGCGCGGGAGAGCTGGCTGCCCGCCGAGGCCGCCCCGCTGCCGCTGAAGCCCCCAGAAGCGGCGCCCCCGATCGAGGGCGAGTCCGCCGGCCCGGCCCTGAGTGCGCTGGGCTCGCAGCTGGGGCGGCTCTTCCTGGACGAGCCGGAGGCGGCCTTCGGGGCCACGGCCCGGCTGCTGCACGAGCACGTCTACCTGGGGGACTCCACGGACTGGGTGAGCGCGGGCGGGGAGGCGGCGGCGGCTTTCCCCGGAGCCCTGCGGGGGGGACGACCCCGCCTTACCCGCCGCCCGCTCTCTCTTCCGCAGAGGAGAGCCGGAGGCGTCTGCGGGATGACCCGCTCCCTTCGCGCCCTGGAAGGCCGGACGGGAGGCGGCAGGTCAGTGCCTTTTGCGGCCCGAGCGGCGGGAGAGACCCCGGGACCTGCTTCCCCGAGCCGCCCGCGGTGGTTGCCTCCGCCGGTCCGGCCTTCCCGAGGCATCTGCCGCTGCGGCCGTCGGGTGACCGGCGGCCGTCCCGTTGTCCCGTTTCAGTGCCTCGCGGCCTCTCTCCGGCGTGGCCTCGCTGTGCCGCGACTGGCTGTCCGAGCTGCCCCTGAAGCTGGTGGCCGAGTGGCTCCACGAGGACCTGGCCGAGCGGCGGCGGCGGCTGGCCTTCGACGAGACTCCCACCGGCGGGGCCTTGGCCTGGCTGCCTGACGGCCCCTGCGGCGAACCCCCGCGCCGGGGCTGCCTGGTGTTCCCGGCCGGGGAGGCCGCGGACCGGCTCTGTATCCTGCGGCGCGAGCGGATGGGGCGGGGCGGTCGTGGGCCGCGGGGCAGGCGCCCCTCCCGCTGACGCGTCTTCAGCCCTTCGCAGCAGCAGCAGCAGCAGCAGCGCGGCTCTTCCTTAGCGGCCTCTGCAGGCTTCCAGGAGGCGGCCTTGAGGCCAGCGGCCAGCGGCGCCCTGAGACCCCAACTCCGGGGCAGCCCCGTCCAGTTCGCGCTCAACGGGGCAGTGCAGCAAGTGGCAGCCGCGCACCTGGAGGGCAGCGGTGGGTACAGCGGTCCGCGGGGAGGGGGGGGGGAACCGGCCCTCTGCTGCCCCTGCTCTTCCGCTCATGAAGGGGCCTTTCTGTTCCCTCCGTCCCAGACTTCCTGGGGGTCCGCTCGGCCCATTTCTGTGGGGCCTGGAGGCGGCAGCGTGGAAGGGCCCCTGTCCCTCTGCAGGTGGTTTGCACAGAAGCCCCCTGCTCTTCCATCGCAGTCAGGTGAGAGCCCTCTTCTCCAGGGGGGGGGGGTTGCGGGGCTCATGGAGCTCTCGGCCAGTGGGACACGTGGGGCTATCCTGCTGCTTGGGGGAAGGGTCAGGGGTCCTCTGCCCTTCCCCAGCTCCGCTGTCTCCTTGCAGCCCCCACCTACCTGGCGAGCTGTCCTTGTGCACCCTGGAAGGGGAGCTGTACCTCTGGAATGTGGAGACGGGGTGAGCAAGACTTGGCTGAGGGCCTTCACAAGTGCCCCCCCACTGGAGGACATCGGGGGTGGGGCCCAGAGGTGGGGGAGAGGCAGCCAGAGAGACTAGCCAGTGCGCCAGAGAAGAGGCTCTCCTGGGGGCCTCTGGGGAGGAGTGGGCTTTGCCCCAGCGGCTTCTGGCCGTTGCCCTCTTGCCAGCAGACCAGCTTTTGGCTGCAAAGGGCCAGGGACTGACCCCTTTTCCCACCAGGCTCCGACGGCTGCACCAGGACCGCCACAGCCTCTTCTTCCGGGACCATTCCTCCTGGCGCTGGAGCGAGTTTTCCGCCCACCCACGAGTGCTGACTTTTGCCGACCGCACTGGCCTGAAGGGCCTCGACCAGAGGGTGAGGCTTGAGCAGGGGACCCGTGGGGGGCTGCCGCCCCCTCTCCCTTGTGGGGCGGGGGCTTCTGGGAAGGGCCTCTGGGCTGGGGGGGGGGGCAGTCACTGCCAGCTGCTGACCTTCCTGGCCTGCCCCCAGGTGTCCTCCGGGGGCCACTTCGAGCTCTTCAAGGTGGGGGCTGAAGCCGGCTGCCAGCGCGGGGAACGGCTGCTCCTCTCCAAGTACCTGGGCCATTTGGAGCCCTTCCAACACTTGGTGGCCACGCAGGTAACCTTGGGGGGGGGGGGGGGCGCTGGTCTTTGGGGGCTGCTGTGGGCGCTTTCTGTTGTGCAGTCTTTGTCTGGCCCAGGAGCCTCAGCCTGGGCATCCCCCCCCCGCCCCCTGGGCTGGTACGTTTCCTTCCCTGGCTGTCCCGGCTGGTCAGAGGCAGGCGGTGGGTTCCTTTGCTGGAGGGTCCCTGTGCCCAGGGACAAACTTTCCTCCTCCTCCTCCTCCTCCTCCTCCTCCTCCTCCTCCTCCTCCGCAGTTTTCAGTCTTTGTGCTGGATGAACGCTTCCCCCTGGTGCCTGTCCTGTGCTGGGAGCACATGATGCAGCGGCCGCCCATCTACGCCCACCTCGCACCTGCCAGGCCTCCACAGACCAGCCACAAGGTGCTCCTGGGCGCCCACCACTCCCAGGAGATGCTCCTGCTGCAGTACTCAGGTGGGCATGGGAAAGGGCCCTGCACCCGCCACCGGCTCCTGGCGCTGAGGGCGGGGCAGCCTGGGTGCCGCGGGACTCTGAGGTTGCTGGGCTGTCCCCACAGGTGGCCACAGCTTCCCTTGCCAGCTCCAGGGTGCGCCCCAGAAGCTGCCATCCATCAGGGACTGCCTGCCCCACTTCCCTGTGCAGGTGCCTGCGAGGCAGAGGGCCCTCAGCCAGCGTCTCTCGGTCCCCACAGCAGGTAGGGAGGGGCCGGGCGAGGCGGTGTGGCTGGCATGGGTGCCGGAGGGAGGGAAACGGGCTTTGCACTCACTCCCACGAGGCTGCAGCAGGGGGCGCTCTGGGTTGCCTCCCTGCAGCTCCAGGCTGCCATCACTCCCCCCCCCCCCAGCCAGATCCAAGAACCAGACCAGGCTCCCCCCTCCTGCCAATAATGGGGCAGAACCTGGCACAGAAGGGAGGTTAGGAGGGGGGTCCCTCCTCCCCTCTGCAACCCAGAGTGCCCGGAACCTCTTCTAGCTAAGCACATCCTGAGGGGGGGGCAACCCCTCCTTTTCCCCGGATCCCCCACTTGCTTCCTTCGGCCCTTCTGCATGTGGTCAAGCGTGTCCCACCCACCTGGCAGAACATGCGACCCTTCCTCACGTGCATTGCCCTCCCCACAGCCAGGTCCATTTTGGGGAGGGGGGCATGTGATGACATCTTTCCCAGGAGTCACTGCCTCCCCCAGATGGTCCTCTTTTCCTGGGCTCGGCTCAGGGGTGGGTGGGTTCCTCCTTGGGTGGTCTCAGAGACCCTGTGAAAAAGATAGGCTGGGAGAAACCTTTCCAGAGGGGGAGGGCTGTACGTGCCCCTGCCTGACCCCCCCCCCTTTTCGAGCTGGCCCCGAGCAGGGGGGCATTATGCCATGCCTGACTCATACCTTTGAGGTGTGTCCCCTCCCCTGCTGTTCCAGCTGGGCTTCAGGAATTGCCCCCCCCCCCGACGGTCCGCCTTCCGCCCCCCGCCCTCCCCCCCCCCCCCCCCCCAATGCAGGCATTGCAGCAGCCCCGGGCCAGAGGGAGGGCATCCAAACGCTGCTGGTCTTCCAGCTTTCCGAGGCCGGGGACCTCTTCTACCAGGCGCTGCTCCCACAGGCCAGTGGGGAAGAGGCGGAGGGGCAGGCTCCCTCCCACGCGGACTCTGGAGCTGCTGTGGTGGGCAGGCCCCACCAGGACCCCGTTTCTCCAGACGGAGCCAAGACCGCTTGTAGCCCGGGGGCTGCAGCCCTGTACCGGCACTGGCTGAGGGCCTGGAAGCGGACCGCCCCACCTGCCCAGGACCGGCAGTGCCCTCCAGCCACGCTCCACCAGGGCTGCCTCTTCACCCACCAAGAGTTGAGGGAAACCGGGGGCAGCTCCCCGTCCTCACTGCAGGCTTCCCGCCGCCTGCACAGGGCCATGCGGGAAGGGCACCTCTCCTGGGGGGAGGAGAGTGGGGTCCCCGTGCCCCCTGCCCCCCAGGGACCCCCGGGGGAGCTTGGCCAACGACTGGCGGCTTCCTGGGCGGGTGACTGGGTGACCTGGTGGCTGGAGAGGCTGGGCTCCACCAAGGCCCGGCGACAGCAGGAGCTGAGGGAGCAGCGGAGGCGAGCCAAGCGGCGCAGGGGGACGCAGAGCCTCTCCGGCAGCTTCACCTCCTCCACCAGCTATCAGTCGGAGCCCAGTGACTGGTCGGGGGACTGGTCCCGCCTTGCCCCAGTGACTGGTCCCGCCCTGCCCGCGGAGCCCCCCGTCCAGGCTCCCCCCCCTCTGCTGCCCAGTTCCCAGGAGGGCTCCCCAGGGCTGCTCTCCTCACAGAGCCTGAGTGCCCGGGGCATCCCCCGTGAGCGCCGCCAGACCCTGCGCAGGTACCTGGCTGTGCTGGACCAACCCCCGGAGCCCCCCGAGGACGATCTGCCCGCCAGCCAGGCTTCGGCCCTGGGCAGCAGCCAGCGGGGGCCCTTCTCTTCCCAGGGGCCCCAGCCCAAACGGGCCCGCATGGGCTTCTGACAGGCGAGGGGGGGGGGGGGGCCAATAAAGGGGGGGGGGGCAAAAAGGGGGGCCCTTTCCCGGCCGGGTGCCTGGCCTGGCGGTTGGGGGAGGGGGGGGGGGAGGTTCCTTTTCCTGAGCAGGGGGAGGGGCTGGGCCGGCAATCCCTTGTTCCGCCGCTGGGGGCAGAGTGCGGGAGTGCGCCTGCGCTTGGCCGAGGGGGCGGTGCCAGCAAGCATGGCGGCGGCGATGGGGGTGAGGGGGCTGCTGGCCCGCGCCTGGGGGCGTCCAGGACAGGTAGGGCGGGGGGGCGCCTCCTCCGGAGCCCGCCCGCGGGCTTTCTCGGTCCGCGACCACGGCGGGCGGGTCGGGCGCAGCGGGGTGACTGGCCGCCGTCTGTCCGGCAGAGGGGCCTGGCGGCGCGCGGACCGGGCGAGGAGGTGGAGCGGGCGCAGCGCACGGCTGAGCAGCCCGGCCCCACCGTCTTCAGCCGGATCCTGGACGGCTCCCTCCCGGCGCACCTGCTCTACGAGGATGACCAGGTGGGCGGCGGCGCCAGGGGGGGGGGCGGCGGCGGCGGGGGGGGGCGCAGGAGGCTCAACGCGCGCTCGCTCCCCGCAGTGCATCGCCTTTCGGGACGCGGCGCCGCAGGCTCCGGTGCACTTCCTGGTGATCCCGCGCCGGCCCCTCGCGCGCATCAGCCGGGTGGCCGAGAGCGACGCCCAGGTGAGCCGGGATCGGGCCGCGCCCGGCCTGGGCAGAGGGTGAACTGCGGGGCGGCGGGCGGGGATGGGGCCGCCACGAGCCTGGCGAAGGCCCCGCGCCGTCCGCCGATGCTTCCCTGCCTCCTGCTGGGACGCTGGATCCTAATCTCGGCTCTGGAGCCTGGCACGGAGGGGGGAGGGAGGGGGGGCTCTGCGACCACCCCTCGATCTCCCTCCCTCCCTCCCTGCCCAGCTCCTGGGACACTTGCTGGTGGTGGCCAGCCAGACCGCCAAGGCGGAAGGCCTGTCGGAGGGCTATCGAGTGGGTGAGTAGAAGCGATGGGGGGGCTGCCTTGCCTGGTAATTCCTGGAGCCCAGTGAGGGGGGATGGTGGGACGCCTGCACCGATCAGTCCTGTGGAAGACACGCCCCCCCTCCCGGTTGCCTACCTTCCTGCCTTTGGTCGTCTGAGTCCGTCCTTTGGATCTGTGTTGGTTCTCTGAAGGCTTTGGGGGGGGGGCTCAGCAGACGTCTCCCATGCCTCCCTCCCCAGAGGCCCTACCTCAAACAGAGCCGGTGGGAAGCCCCACTGTGGTCCTGGGGGGGAGGGGTTTGGGGTTTGGCTCTTCCTCCTGCTGCCAAGGGCCCCCTCCGACCCTTTCTCCTTCCTCTTGCAGTCATCAACGAGGGCAAGCACGGGGCGCAGTCCGTCTACCATCTCCACCTCCATGTGCTGGGGGGACGCCAGTTGGGCTGGCCGCCCGGCTGAGCAAAGCTCTGCTGTACAGGAGCTGCTCTCAATAAAGGCCTGCGCTGGGCGGGCGGCAGGGAGCCTTGGGGGCTGCGTGGGCCTCTTTCTTCCCAGGGGTTGCCTTGCTGGTCCTGGCCGAGTGCGGCTGATGGGGACCGTCCAGAGGCCTTGGGGTTTGGATCAGGTCGGGGAGTTGAAAAACCAGGCAAGGAAACCTCGTCCAATAACAGAAAATGCCCAGGAGCCTCCCTGGTAGTGACTCCCCCCCCCCCCGCCTGCCTTGGGACCCACAGCTGGGCGGCATTCTGAAGCCACCGCCTGGGAAGTGGTGGGTGAAGAAGGGGGTGGTCTCCTCTGCGGCCACAGGGGTTTTCTTATTAATCAGACTTCTAGCCTGGTCAGCCCTGGATGGCTCGGCATATAAAAGCCATGAAACCAAGAAACAAAACCCCAGAGAGGAAGCTGAAGAAGGCCGGCACGAGCAGGGAGTGTTCAAAGGGGAGCCCTTCTAAAGCAGATTCTGGCTTTGCAGACTGGGGGGGCGGGGGGGGGAGAGGAGGATGGTTTTGCACAAGCAGCTGGCAGGCACGCAGCTCCATTGGCACGAGCAGTGTGCCCACGTGCCTGCCGCTCACTTAAATGGAATGCACGCTCACCCACTGCTTGCACGAGAGAGGATGTGCGTGTGCTTGCCGGCCGTCTCCACTGCCTCGTTGCAAACCCCTCACGGCCCACAGGTTGGGGACCCTTGTCTTAAAGGACCTCAGTTGGGGGTGGGGGAGGGGAGCTGCAGTTCCGGAAGACCCTCTTCTTGGGTCCTCCTGAATCACATTATTTTGTTGGTGGGAGAGCAACATTGAGGGCCACATCATTGGGATCCCGTGATAACCAGCACAGCTGGCATTGCCCTCACTGCTCTGACTGCTGCATTCTGGGCCAGCCGCAATCTCCAAATAGCCTCCAAGGGCAGCTCTGCGTACAGCACATTATAACAACCCATCCACAAACTGGCCAGGGCATGAGGGAGACAGCGTGGGCCTCCTGGGCCAGGAAAGGCTGCTGCCCCTGGCACACAAGGGAAGCCTGCCAGGCCTTCTTGGCTGGGGCTGCGGCCTCCTTCAAGCAGCAGCTGTGAGCCTGGAAGGAAGCAGCCCCAGGGTGTGCAGTGGCCCCAGACTGCATCGCATGGTCACACTCAGAGCCAAAGAGGAGGATCCCAAACGTTGGGGAGGGGCAACACCTCTACTCAGTCTTGCTAGGTTCGCGCTTGAGCTTTCCACCCCCACCGGAAAAAAACTGGCAAGGTCCTGGGATGCCCTTTGGCTGAACTCGGGTTCAAGATGCCCAGCTGCTCACCACTGGCTGGCTGCCTTGGGAGAAGAGAAGGTGTGCATCTTCACAGGAAGGACGCTTAACCTCGGACAGGTGACCCCGACACAAGAGGCCCCCTGTAGGAATTAGGTGAAAGGGCGAGAGCCTTGAGCAAGGCTGCCTCTCACCTCCTCTGGAGAAAGGAGGAGAATCACCCCAATGCCTCCCTTCCACTGCAAGCTCTCCACACGTGTGAGCCACGTTCCTGCCTGGGAAGGGTCTCCCTAATCCAGCCTTTCTGGGGCCCTCTGCAACTAGCCCAACCCCAACCCCCTTCTGCAGCCCTCCCAGGTAAGAGGCCACTGGCTGCAAGGGAGGCTCTGTGATGGGGGTGCTGCTTCCTCCAGGCCCGGCACGTGTCGCCCCCTCCTCAAGCAGGCCCCTGTCACTGGATCCGCTGGCCTTCCAGGTGGCCTGAGCCAGGCCGGAGGGATGGGAACCGGAAGGGCAGGGGAGGTCCTGGACCTTTTGCTGGAGTGCTTCCCAGGTGAGCAGGTAAGGCAGCCTCTGACACCACAGCTGGGTCAGCTTGGCCCAGCCGAATCCCAGCCGCTTCCTCTGCCAGCGGCCTGCGCAAATCCTCCCAGCAGCTTAGCTGGCGCTCTTGAGGCTCCCCCCCCCCGCCCCCCAAGAGGATTGCTGGTTGGCTGCCCAGGTGTGAGAGGAGTGGAGAAATCTGTACCTTGGGCTACAGACAAGCCCGCAAAGTTAATATGGCTCTCATGCAGCTCTGGTTGGACTTGTCATTGTGTTCCTCCTACACGCGCACGCACAGAGAGAGAGAGAGAGAGAGA
>NW_020716849.1:194702-219525 GCF_900518725.1 Notechis scutatus | reverse complement strand
AGAGAGAGAGAGAGAGAGAGAAAGCTAGGTGTCTCTTCTGCTGCCTCCTCTGGGCCTCTTGGAAAAAGCAGGGAGCCCCCCAGGAACAACCAGCCATGAAAAGCTGCAGGGCCTTTTTGCCTGTTGGTGCCAGGCGGCAGCTAGCCACTTTGGGGAACAGCCCAAGTGCCCTCTGAAAGCCTTTGGGGTCCTGCCAAGCAACTGGTCCAGCAGGGGAGCTGGCACCAGCAACCGAAAAGCCTTGGGGACCATCTGGCCATGTCAAAGCAGAGGCGTTCTTCCTACCATAGATTTCATCACAACCTCCCTGAGAACCGAAGTCAGCTGAGGGTGTGAGCTCCTCTCCCGCCCACCCGGGCAAGGAATCTGGTACAAGGTGGACCTGGAAGCTGGGGGTGGCAAGCCAGGCCACCTTCCTTTCCGACAGCAGCCAAGCAGGGCACTCTGGGTGCCACCAAACGGGGCTGCTCCACGGGCTTTTGGTGTAGCTCCTGGGACAATTCTGTGCTTCCTAGCAAATGCACACCCGGGAGGGGAAAACTGCATCGGGGCATCTCTCCCCCCAGGGATGAAGGCAGAGGCAGCTCTGAGATCCCTGCCAGGTCTCCGTAGGGGGCTTTGCCACAGCTTGAGCTCTGCAGGAGAAGCCCAGGTGTGTGATGGTGCACACCTGCGCCTCTGCCTTAAGGCCTGAGGGGCTGGCAGTGGAAGGGCTGCCTTTAGGCATGACAGGCCTGATCTTGGTGGCCCCACCTTTTGATCTGGGGCCCTCCAAGAACTCATTGGGCTTATCCAAAGGTTGCCTCCCAGCAGCCCAGAGCAGTTTTGGTGCCAAGTGCCCGTTGAGCAGAGCAGCTCTGCCCACCTGGCGGGAGCTCTTTCTACCTAAGAGCCACTGCACGTTCTCAGTGCCCCTCCCCCATCTTGGAGAGCCGCAGGAAGCACCCAAAGACCGATGGGTTGGAAGAGGGCACGGCACCTGAGAGATTGGCACCAGAGTCCAAATTCATGGGCAGATCTGGGCTACGCTGACCTGCCAGTCTGTACTAATGCAGAGGTTCAAACCAGAAGCCAGTCAAGAGAAGCAAGTGAGGGACGGTGTTTCTCAGGGGAACAGAAGCATTGGCCTCCTCAAAAGGCCCCCCCCCCCCCCCAACATTGTGGCCAGCCAAACATTTGTGCCAGCAAATTTTCCCAATGGATGTCCCTGGATAATGTTCGGGTGCAAGCGGGTACAGGGCTCAGCACCTCCTGGCTGGATTCATACAACCCTCTCAACCCAGATTCAGTAAAAATTTAGCCTCAAAATGAAAGCCCATTTCTTTTTTGTACAGGGAGTCCTCCCTTAATAGCCACTCATTTAGTGACTGTTTGAAGTTACAGTGGCGCTGAATGAACGGAACTTAGGGAGGTCCTTGTAGTTGTAGCTGTTGCCACACGTGATCGCAAACTGGGCAACTGATCACCCCGCAGCCCCCCGGGAGCAAAACCGGCCACTTTAGCTTCCCACAAGGGGAGTCCTGTGATATCCTTGACTGCTGGGGTCGTAGGTCCACTTAACGACTGTGCCCTTTAGCCATATAGATTCTGGTCCCAACTACCGTTGTTAAGTGAGGACTACCTTTAGATAACAGAACACATCTGTTTTTAAAAAGTACCATAATGTATCAAGGCACGTGCCTGCAGCTGCCAGCACAAATTCTGCCCAACTTTAGAGAAAAGATGCACTACCTGATGGGAGGCTATGCAGCAATGGCAAAATGCCTTGTGCTATATAAAATAGAAATTTATCAGAATTTAAGCAGGAATGGCAATGCAGATACAACCCATGTGGTTTTCTAAAGTTCATATTAAAAAATAATGTTATGCTGCCTGACTCACAGCGACTCGGCATGATGAACCCAGAGGGAGGCAGGAGGGAAAGGAGGGGGGGCTTTGGTGGTCCTTGGGTCTGGGTGCAGAGCCACATATTTAGGGCCCTTCAAAATCCCAGGAGGGTGGGAGCTGTTCAAATTGTGGGGGGGGGGCTTCTGGCCTCCCCGCAGTGGTATTGTTGACTCCCTGGCGCTTGGAAAGCACCAACCGGCTGTAACGGGACACAAGGGAGGGCGGGGCCTCAGCACTTCTTGCTACTTTGCCATTTATCGATAATGTCCTGGAAATTAGGGTACTGCACTGAAAGATTTTAAATCATTTGTTAATGCTAGATTGAGCCTCACTTGTGTTTCTAATTCTCGTTAATTACTGATATTATTTCTTTTGAATCCGTGTCTTTCGTTTAAATAAACATAAATTTAAAAAAGCAGCTACAAATGTATGGTTTAACTGGCTGGAATCCAGTAGACGCTGAATTCAAGGATCCAGTTTGTTTATTGGCGAGCGGGCTCCATGTGGGAAGAGGGGAAGCGAGCAGAAAGCCCCCCCGCCCCATCCGTTGGGCCCCGCCTTCCTGGCTTCTCTGGGGCGAGGAGGGGCGGGCTTGAGTCCCACGGCTGCAAGGGGGAGGCCACCTCCCCGCCCCAGCCTGGACTATGTCAGGCTCTCCTGGCCCTCTCGTCACTCGGCTCTTTTTCTCTAGCTAGCCCACCGGCAGCCCCGCCCCAGCCTCCCCCTCTAAATTTAGCCGCCTGGCTCGAGTCTTCGCCGCGGGAGGAAGGCCGGCGGGGGGGGCGAGACGAGGCTCGGGATGAAAGCCCTTCTTGTTCTGGTGGGCAGGCCGTGCGCGGGGCGGCCGCCAGAGGGCGCTGCAGGGAAAGCGGAACCAACCCGGCCGGCTCCCCAGGGGAGGGCGGTTCTGGGCGACCCCTCCGCGCCAGAGCGCTCAGGTGAGCCGCGCATCTGCGGCGGCGCGGCCTCTCGGCTCCCACCCTGGAGATGAGGAACCGGGAGTGATGGGGTGGAGGAGACGCCCCCCCCCCGACCAATCGCCGATAGGGAGCCTGGGTGGTGCCGGAGCCAATGGCTCACGCGGCTTTGGGATCGGGACCTGGGGGGGGGGGGGGGCACCTCTTTAGCACAGGAGCAGGCTTGAAGGCTCGTCTCCAGCGGCCTCTCCAGACGCTTCTCTGGCTTGGGTGGACCTGGCCGTCGGAGGGCGCGAGGAACCCCCCTGGGACCACCCCGGGACGCCACGGGAGCCCTTCCCTCCTGGGGGTCCCGGGCTCGGGCTCCTGGTGAACAGCCTCGCGCTTGGACCGACCGGCAACATGCAGACCCCCTCGCCCTGCAACCAGTGGATGAGGTGGAGCCAGGCGGCAGATGCCTCCGCCAGAAGGCCCTTTCGGGGGCCCCGCACTTGCCCAGCCCCGGGGAAGGCAGAGTCTCCAGAAGGGGCACCGGGAGCGCTGCGGACGTGCAATCTGCAACGGCAGGTGCGTCTGTTGGCTGCCAATTAGGGGCCGCCCGCCCGGCTAAGAATAGCCTCCCCTGCGCCGACGGGCAACACCCCCTTCGCGACCCCGTCTCGCGTCACCTCCCTCCGAACGAAGCCCGAAGCGGGCGAGCAGCGCCGGCTCAGGGCAGGCTCCTCCGGGCAGCTCCGGCTCTCCAAGAGCGTCTGGCAGAAGTGCCGAGGAACGAGGCCCCATCGCCGGTCCGGCCGCAGGCGACTGGACGCGCCGCTGTCCCACGGCGTCCTCTGGGAGCCGGCTCCGGTGTTGCCGAGCTCTTGCCCCCCCCCCCGTACCCCCGTCGGTCCGCCCTCTTTTGCCCCCGCTGCCTGACCCGCCGCGGCCGAGCCGCTCCTTGGAGGAAATGCTGCTTTGCCCAGCCGGCCTCGTGACGCCGATGCCTGAGTGCCAAGTCAAGCTCGAGTGGTGCCGTCTGGTGGGAGGCAGAGTGCAAAAGACGCTGCTCTCCGGTGAAGGCAAGGAAAGGCGAAGTTTGGGCTGGGGCTGGATCCCGCCTTCCTCCAGCAGCGCCCTTCAGAGCCCCTGGAGGGGGGGCGACAACCCAGAAACTGCTCTTGGAAGGGGTGGGGTGGCTCCTGGCCTGGCAGAGGCTAAGAAAAGCCGGAAAATATGTTTCTAGGCTCCTGATTTTGAAGGGATGCACCTGAGTTGAAGGTGGCCTGCCATTTGTGAGCCACCTTATTCCTGAGCACTTAAACACGGGGCCTTTCATTCTGTGCACATGCGGATCATATGGAGTCTGGTCCTCCCTTCCATGGGGTGGCAAGTGATACACACGTGTCCAGGCCCCCCAATGCAAAAGAACAGATCAGAGCTGACAATGACAGATGAGGAAGGAGAACCTGGAGCAAGGGGACACCGTGAGAACGGCCAGAGGTGCTGACCTTAGGATGGCCTCCTATAAACCAGGGCCAGGACCACGTTTGGAATACTGCACAGTTCTAGCCCCCCCCCCCCTCAGAAGGGAAGATTCCTTGGGGGGGAGGGGACTGGAGCCGCTTCCTTGGAGGAAAGGTTGGGGGCTTTGGGCTCCGGAAAGGAGGGCCATGTGGCCGCCTTTGGGGGCACCTGCTGGGAGACCAGAGGCTTCCTTGTGCAGTGAGGACTGACTGCTGGACAAGATGAGCAGGCTGTTGGCCCAGGTTGCCTCAGGGGCCTCTCTCCACTCCGTGGAAGCAGGACAAGTGGCTACATGGAGGGACAAGGAGTCAGTCCCCAAGCCAAAAAACAGGAAGCTTGAGGTTCATTGAGAATGAAAAGGTCTTCCTCTGTTTCCTGGGCTACCCTTGACCACTCTTTTTCTGACACACACACACACACACACACACACACACACACACACACACCAGATGGGCAGCCCCTGGCTCAAGAGTAGCACTTGGGAGGAGACTATAAATTATGCAGGAGCCAGACACCCCCCCCCCCCAAAAAAAAAGCCAAGGCCACCTTGAGCTGCACCAGCAGAGCCCAATGCTGAGGTGACCGGAAGTGAGTTCTGCTCTCTGCTGCTCTTTCAGGTGCCCCGGGAATACTCTCTGCTGCAGCTCTATGGCCACAAGGCAGGAGGCCTGCGGAGCGACAGAAAGGAGTCCCGAGGAAAGTGGCAGGGGATGAATCCTATGAGCAAACGGGCGTTGAAATGGGCAGGTGCAGCCTGCAGAGGAGCAGGCTAAGGTGGGGCTGTGCTAGCCATCTCCCCGTACTTGAAGGCCTGTGGATGGATCCTGGTTCTTTTAATCTAACTGACCTTCCAGACTTTCCCCAAGATCGTCTGTGAGCAACCAGAAAGGCAGGGGACCAGGTGATGTGGCCCTTCATGAGGTGGCCGATAGCCATTTATCTGCTGGTTTTGCAATAGTCTCTATTTACATAGGTATTAATTTATACACCACCAAATCTTAAAGCTCCTGTTGGTTTTCATTGCAAAAGCATTGAAAACAAAACCTTGGGTATATTACCACAAAGAAGTAACACAACAATAATTACTCCTAACGTGGCCACCGAACAGAGCAACACCCTGAGGAACAACTTGACTTTGAGGGTATTTTGAAAGGATGCCAGAGTTGGTAGGACTCTCACCCCCCCCCCAAGGACCAGTGCCACAAGGAGCAACCTGACAGTGTCCGGAGGATCCGCTTCTGCAAGTGGGGGCTCCACCACCTGCACCCTCACTCAGCATTTTACCAGCATCAACGTTGGGGGGAATTGAAGCCCTTTTACTGGCCAATGTGCAGGCGCATCACAATAATCCTTTGCAGGGGGTTCTACCCTGTCCCCACTGGAAGTGCAGCCACCTCAGTCAGAGCCTTGCCCCATCTCAGGGTGGGCAGGGAAGGTGCCACGCCCCAGGCCACGTGCCGTCTGGCAGTTCCGAAAAGGCCGCAGGGCGAGCAGCTCCAAGCAGACCCTTCACCCATCCTTGGACCAACTGAAGCACCCTCCCCCCACGCCCAGGGCTTCCGAGCAGGGCCCTCCCTGCAGGCCCTGGAGAAGCTGCCTCTTCCCTGCCTAGGTGCCAGTGAAGGAATCGAAAGGAGGGGTGGGTGGGGCTCTTGTCCGGCTGCCCTCCTCCCCCCTCTGCAGGGGCCCCCTCCTCACCTGACCCCCACCAGGCTGGCTGTGACTGTGCCTGCTGCTCTTAGGGAACTGCAGGCCGTTGAGGGGCCCATGTGGGGCCAAAGTGGAGGGCTGGCTGAGGTTAGTGCTAGCACCAATGACAGGACCCAGAATCCCTTCAGGAGGAGGAAAGGGCACCAAGGACCCTCCTGCCCCCCCCCAGGACAGCATGCCCACAGACATCCCCCCCCCCACACACATACTTTCAGACTTGGCTAGAAGTGACCTCTTCTCCCCCCTCCCCTTGTGCATGCATGTATACACACACACACACACACACACACACACACACACACGTCAGGGGACAGCCGGCAGGGATTTTCCTGCCTCTCTTCCAGGGAGGGCAGCTGGGATAAAGAGTCACACCTCCTGCTGTCCAAAGGGCGTCCTCACCACCAGACCCAACACGGCTCTTCTTTGGCCAGGACATCCAGGCTGAATGGCGGGTGGAGACTTAAAGGCTGGGTAGGCATGGGGCAAGGAGGGGGTGCCCTTCCCTGTGGGTAGGTCTAGTCTAGTCCGTCCTGGGAAACACCTGTGTCCTCCCCAGGCATCCCACCCGGCTTGGGTGTTCACACAACCCTCTGGAGCTGCAGCAGGCTGAGCTGGAGCCCTCTGGGCCTTTGCCAGGACGCCCAGCTTGGCGGGGTCACCATCTCTGCGCAGACAGAGCGGATAACGTGTGGCCTGATAAACACAGGGTGGACTTTTATTTATTTATTTATTGAATTTATATTGTTGAACCTATTTGCTGGCTTACAGAATGTAAAACCCTATTTAAAATAAAAAACAAAAACTAACAAAAAGAATCAAATAAATAAAGTACAATAGAACAAAATCTGGAAAATAAATAAATCAATAAATCACCCCCAACTCCCACCCACCCCTCCCCGTCAACAGCAGATCACACAATGAGCCATTGGATGGGCTCCATCCCGCTCTGGGCTCCCCAGGCCCACTGGCAGAACCAGGCCGCCTTCAGGGCCTTCTGGAAGAGTGCTAGAGTGGGGGCCGTTCTAATCTCTGGGGGGATGAGGTTCCAGAGAGAGGGAGCCACCACGGAGAAGGCCCTTCTTCTGGGTCCCACCAGGGGTATCTCCCTCAGGGATGGGACCCACAACATTCCCTGCCTCCCTGCTCTGATGGGTCGAGTGGATGTGACTGGCAAGAGATGTTTCCTCAAATAACCTGGTCCCAAGCCATGAAGGGTTGTAAAGGGGACAACCAGCATCTTGTATTGCACCCGGAAGCAAATCGGCAACCAATGCAGCTCCCCGAAGAGAGGTGATACATGTGCACACCAGGGTCTGCACAAAACCATGTAGGCTGCTGCATTTTGCACCAACTGGAGCTTCTGGATGCTCTTCAAGGGCAGCCCCATGTAGAGTGCGTTGCAATAATCAAGACGGGAAGTGACCAGGGCATGAGTGACTATGAATAGGGACCGCTGGTCCTAGAAACAACCAGCAGTTGCGCAAAGGCCCTCCTGGCCACTACCGCCACCTGCTCTTCGAACAGGAGTTGCGAGTCTAGGAAAACCCCTAGATTACACACAGGGTCTGTTTGGGGGCAGTGCCACCCCATCCAAGACCAAAGGTGGCAATTCTCCCTGAACCAACGAACCCCAAACCCACAGTCACTCAGTCTTGCAATGGTTTAGTTTCAACCCGTTGCTCCCCATCCAGCCCCTAACAGCCTCCAGGCACTGCGAGAGGGAGGACATAGCAACACTTAACTCACCAGAGGCCGAGAAATACAGCTGAGTATCATCAGCATATTGGTGATACCTCAGTCCATGGTGACGGATGATCTCACCCAGCGGCTTCGTCATGTAAATGTTGAGCAGAAGCGGAGAGAGTACCGAGCCTTAAGGAACCCCGTAAAGCAGTGGGCGAGGGCTGGATCTCTCCTCTCCTATCAACACTGACTGAAAGCAGCTGCAGAGGAAGGAAGTGAACCAAGACAGCACAAGGCCTCCCATCCCCCGAAGCTGCCCCAGGAGACTCCCATGGTCAGTGGTATCGAAAACTGCCGAGAGGTCAAGTAGAGCAAGGATGGATGCTCTACCCCCATCCCACTCCTGCCAGAGATCATCCAAAAGTGCCACCAATGCCGTTTCTGTCCCAATCCAGGCCTGAATCCTGACTGGTACGGATTTTAATTGCACTGTCGCAACTGCCATGTTGACTTTTTTGACCGCATCCTTACAGACTTTACTGAAGACCAGGGTAGGCAAGACCCCACCTAAGCAGCCACCCGCTTGGCCTGCGCTCCTTCTCGGAGGGCCCTGGTCAGTCTAGCCAGGGGAGACCCCTGGGATCTCGCCTCCTTCGGGGACTCTCCCGGCAGCTTGGGCCGGGCACGGCAGGGAGCTGCGTCCTGGGCCGCCGCGCCCGCCCGCCCGCTCGTCTGCGCCGGCCGGGGGAGGCAGGGTGGAGAACGGACCCTCCTCCTCGCGCTCGCCCAGCCAACGGTCGCGCCGGCCGCTCGCCCGCCCGCCTCCCGGGCCCGCCCGCGCCGGGTTCCGCGTCTCCGTGGAGACCAGCCAAGCGCGGGGCCGCGATGGAGCCGGACCGGTGAGTCGCAGCGCTAACCTCGCCTCCCCGCCCCCTGCCCTGCCCGCAGGCGGCCTCTGGCGTCGGGACGGGGCGCCTCCGTGCAGGGCGGTGGGTGGCCGGAGCAGCCGCGCCCGCTTGCCGCTTGCAAGCGCCTGCCCGCCCGTGACCCGGCGCTCTCCCGTCTCTTCCCCGGCCAGAGCCCCGCCGCCGAGCCGCGGAGAGGTCGCCGCCGCCCCGACCAGCGCGGAGGAGCCCCGCGGGATCCCGGCGGAGACGGCCAATGCGGAGACGCCGCCGGACCCCGAGGCAGAGCTGCAGGCCGCAGCCACGCACCCGGTGGAGCTGCCGCCCTGCCACGGCGTGCCCGGGCCGTACCTGGGGGAGTTGCCGGCCACCGATCTGCAACCGCGCCCGCCCTGCGTCTCGGAGCCCCCGAGGGAGCCGCCCGTCCGCGGCCAGTGCCTGATGCACAACTGGCAGGAAGAGGTGAGGCTGCCTGCTGGGCTCCGCCGCCGCTCTGGCGGTAGGAGGTCAGGGCAGCGGCCGGACCCTGCCGCCCCTTAGCAGGCGGTCCCCAGCGCAGAGCCCGCCTGGCGTCCCGTGTGAGAGGAGCCCGGCCTCCCCAGGGGCTTCAGGGCAGCCCCTCCCCTCCTGCCCTGCAGAGCCCAAAGGGCAGGTAGGACCAAACTGGGGGGGGGGAGGAACTGGGGTGTGTGGCCCTGAGGGAGAGGAGCATCCTTTGTTTTGAATTTTGTTTCTCCCAGAGAGCCACCAACTGTCTGGACCAGGTGCCAAGACCCGAGTATGGCAGCGAGGGGTTTTTCCACCGGTTCGGGCATCCTGGCCTCCTCACCCTTGACTTCCTGGCCGGCACACCCACGACCACCACGATGAAGGACTCCTTCCCTCGGCCCGTGAAGACGGGGCTCCCTGTGCGAGGTGGGCAGCAGGGGGGGGAGAGGCTCCAGAGGCCTGGAGTGGAGGAACCACATCTGTGCAGGGAGCGAAAGGGCTTCTCTCCGGGTGGCTGAGATGCTCCTGCGGAGGATTAGCTAGGTGCAGTTCATTCTCCCCACCTGGGAGGCCCCTCATTTCCCACTCAGCTAGAAAGCCAGGCTGCCCCCCCCCCCCCCCCCAGTCCATCTCACGGACGCTGTTGTCCTTAGCAGCTGGAACCAAACTCTTTGCAATCCCAGCAGGAGTTGGGGAGTTCAGCTGCTCCCTTTGGGCCGCCAGGCAGGGCCTTCCTTGCTCTGGCTTTGGATCAGCAAACAGGCAGCCCTGATGTGCAACTGCGACCCCGCCCGCTTCTTGGCCTTTTCCCCCAAACAGCCCCCTCAGCACGTCTACGGATATTCACCCATCAGGTCCCAACGGGGCTTTTTCAAAAGGGAACTGGACTTCCTTGGGTTTCCCTTGAGGACTTTTGGCTTCTCATCCCAGGAGCTTCTTCGCTTCTGACTGAATGGTGGAACACGGAATGATTCATGTTCCTTGCAGTCATCTGGTCGTTGGCCCTCTTTCTGAGAGTCACTGAGGCGCCTTGGGAGACACAGATACCCTCCAAGTGGCCTCAGTGACTCTCAGAAAGAGGGCCAACGACCAGATGACTGCAAGGAACAACAATCCTTCTGTGCTCCACCATTCAGTCAGAAGCGAAGAAGCTCCTGGGATGAGAAGCCAAAAGTCCTCAAGAGAAAACCAAAAAAAGCCCCGTTAGGACAGCCCCCTGGGCAGCTTTTTTGATGGACAGCAATTCCTTCCCAAGATACTTCAAAAAGACTGTTTGGCTTCTATCTGCCCCCCCTCCCCCACTCTAAAGCATCTAGGGTTTATTTTTGAAATGACAGGCAGTGCTCAACTTACAACCGTTTGTTTAATGACTGCTCAAAGTTACAATAGCCCTTTAAAAAGTGACTGACCGCTGGTGCTGACGCTTGGAAGGGTTGAGGTGTCCTTGGGGCCCGTGGCTGCCCTTTGCAACTTTCCCAGAGAGCTTCCCCCAGCACGGCCGGTGGGAAAGCCGGAAGGGGAGGTTGCGACGTCTCTCTTAAAAGGATGGGTTTTCCTGTTCTGAGGATGGTCAGAAGTCGAGGACTTCCTGTACTGTGAAACTGTAGAGGGACAAGTTGCGGCCTGTGACGCGCTGCTCTCCTCTCCTTTGAATGGGAGAGTTTGCCTTCGGTCCGACTCCTTCGGGGGCTGAGCAGAGAGAAGCAGCGGCTGCAGCTGCTCCTAGGGAGGCCTTCAGGGTCCCAAAGCTGGAACGGATCCTGCCAGGCCTCCACAGTTCGGTGGGGGAGGGAGGGCCACATGGCTCAGTTGAGAATCCTAAGAATCAGCTGGCCTGTAGCTCAGCTGCAAAGGGGCCAGAGGGTCCCCGGGGCTGAAGCCGGCGGCTGCAGTCAGCCGGGGAGGCCCCGGGCGGCAGATCCTTCCGGACGGGGGGGGGGGGGGGGGGGGGGGGGGCTGGGTGGCATTCCTGTTTTTGAACAGACAGGAGCCCTCTTAGAATGGGCTGTGCAAGGTCCCCAAGGCCTCCGGGGAGCCACCTAATCCTGCCTCCATAAGGGGAAGCAGAGCCTCCTTGAGCCTTGCATGAAACCCAGAGGACGCTGGCATCGGCCTAGGGCCCGGCTCAGTTCAGGGCACCAGGTGCTGGCAGGGATGGCTTTCCCCCATCTCCCTCCCTGCGGAAGGCTCTGGGCCCGCCTTCCGGCCTCCATCCCTGGGCAAGGTCCTTCTGCAGCCTCTCTGTGGATGCCCCCCGCCCCACTTGTCCTTTCCTTTTCTCCCCAGGGAAACGGGAGGCCATGATGGAGCATCTCCTGTACCAGAAACACAGGTGAGCAGCAGGACCTTCTCCGCATCCCCCCCTCCCCCCCAGCAGCCAGGCATTGTTGTGGGCCTGTCAAGGTTAACGGGCGGCGGCCTCTTTCCTCCAACTGGTCTGGATTGTGAACTTGCTCAGCGACCCAAAGGCAGGGGATACTGGGGCACCAGTCCTGTGGGCCTGGCTTTGTGGGCATGGCAGGGGAAGGATACTGCAAAATCCCCCTTCCCTTCCCACCCCACTAGCCTGCTTTCCAGCTCCCTTCTCCTGGGCAGGGCAACCAAAGGAGAGCCAGCCGATCAGCTGGGACTCGATGGGAGGCAGAGAAGAGATGGGGTTGGCGAGGCCAGTCAGAGGCCGCATTGGCCGGTTCTCCAAACAACTCAAAATTTCCGCTACGGGTTCTCCAGAACTGGTCAGAACCGGCTGAATCCCACTCTGCCCTGGGGGTATCCAAGGCCACAGAGCTGCAGAAGGCAAGGCGGTCTCCCTCTCAGTCACTCTGAGCACCATCCTTCTGTGTCAAATGGGTGGGCGAGAGTTTAAATACCGGTGTGGGAGTCCTTCTCCACTGTATCTTCAGACAGCCTCCCAAAGGGGAAGCTTAGGAGCGAGTGGGCAGGTGCCAGGACTGGAACCAGAGGGTGGGGCTCCTCGGGCATTTCTTCCCTTGCAGGAGGGAAGAGCCGAGGTCTTCCAAGGGCCTTTGGCCAAGGAGCTGAGCAACGGCACCAACCATGGAAGGCTGCTGCCTCTTGTCTTGCCCAAGGACTGGTGGGAGGCCATGTGGCCTAACCCTGGAAGCTGCAAAAGGAAGGGGAACCAGGGAAGAAGGACCCGGGGGGGGGGGGATCTTGGGCATGGGAGAGCGAAAGTTGGTGAGGAGGCAGAGTGGCGGCAGCAGCAGCACAGGGGCCCAAGGTAGAGCGTGCCACCTCCCAGGCAAGCAGCGGCCAGCCTGCACACTTCCACAGAACGGCTGAGGAAAGAGAGGTGGGCTGCCTCCCCCCCTCCCCCTCCCTCAGGGTTTCCTTGGGTTGAAACAAGCCCAGCAGGCCGGAGGCTGCAGAAGTCCACGGTGGCCACAGCACACGTGCCAGCACACGCCCAGGGCCTCCGACAGCTACAGGGAGGCCTCGGATGTCCAGACTGCATTCCCCCTCCTCATTTGCACTAGCAGCCCTGGAGGCTCCCCACTGCAGCAGCCTTCCCTGCCGACAACCGAACCGATTCACAGGCAGGGCCCATTTATCCACCAGTGACAGACCCCCACCCCACCCCCGGGGAGGGGGGAGGGGGGATCTTGGGCCCGGCAGAAGCTCCCTTCAGTGCTGCTGCTGCTGCTGCTGCTCCCAGGACTTTCCTTGCCCTTCTACCCCGACCAGCAGCAGGCAGGGGTGGGCGTCCTGGTACGAAGCAGCGAGGGCTGTGCCAGCTCTTTCCACACCCTTTCCCCCCTGTGCCCGGGGAGTTCCCGGCTCTCAGCTGGGCAGCCAAGTTAGAACCTGGACAGACAGACCGATAACTATTTGCAGTGTGGCTCCCAACCTTTTGCCTGGCAGGAGGGGCAGCCTTTGAGATTGGCACACAGAAGTCCCGCAAGAAACATTCCGGCGGTGCCCGTGGCCGTTTCATTTGGGAGACCAATGAAATAGCTGTGCAGGGTGTTGTTCTCTTTTATTCATAAAACACTTGGACAACTTGAAAAACGATCCCCACCCTTCTGCTCTCTGCCTAGAAAATGAACGTATAAAATCTTTCCAGGATGAGGTTTCTATGGGGCTGGGGGCTGCGCTGACCCCACCAGCCTGCCTTCCCCCAACTGCTGGTGAGCAATGCTGGGTTCGGTGCCATTGGCGGTGCGGAAGGTCCCACGCACGGCTTGGCAATGGAAGCGCTCTGGGCCAAGAGAGCTGCCTGTGCCCACCCCTCCTCCTGCCAGTGCAGCTCCAGGCTCAGCTGCTGTTGTGGCTGTTGGTTTGCAGCATGAACCTCCTGGCACGCGACGCCTCCCCTCCGTCCGAGCCCATGGAGTCCCTCTCCATCACCCACCGGGACTACAGGCAGGAGGGCTTCCATCCTGAGCCCCTGCCCCCCACCCAGGTAAGGGGCTCTGCGGGCCAGAGTAGCAGTCAGGCTCCCCACCCCTTCCCTCCTGGACACGCCCCAGTAGCTCCCCTGACGTCCTCTCCTCTTGCAGCCCCACGACTACCGGCTGGAACAACCACAGACATTCTGGCTTGAACATGCCCAGCAGGTGCCGGTGAGTGCCACCCTGATGTTGCCATGCCTTTGGTGCCCGCTCCCATGAGGCTCGTCCTTGAGAGGCTGCAAAGGACGGGGCAGGTGGGCAGGCAGCCCAGGCACCTGTTGTTCTAGCATGGAGGGTATGTTCTGGCCACGAGGGCGGGTGACGCATGCCAGGAAGGCAGCTCCGCCCCCCCCCCCCACGCCGGCTGCTCTTCAGCCTCTTTGTCCCTCTCCACAGGGCACCTCCAGCATCCGGACGGGCGACACCCCTTTCAGGAAGTGCGCAATGTTCACCACCCCCGTCTCGGAATGCCTCGACCAGCCGTAGCTGTACGGCCCAGAAAACGTCCCCCGGCCTTGAAGGCTTCCTTGCCACCCCCCGGGCCAGTGGGAAAGCACCGAGCTTATGTGGGTGGAGGGGGGTGCAGAGACCCTTCCTCAAAGGGTTGATCACCCCAGTTAAATTCCTGCAAGAGCTGGAGGCCCAACCACCAGAGGGGTTTCCAGGCGGCTTCCTTGTGGTTCTCCCACCACAGAAGCAGCGGGGGCTGGACGGGCCCTTCCCTGTCCTTCCTCTTGCTAAAGGGAGGAGGGGGATGTTCTCCCCTCCCTCTTTCTATTCGGCCAAAACTGCTTGCCTGGTTCCTGCATTTGCAGCCAAGGGGGAAAATGAGGGCTGGCTCAGCCAGCTGAGCCGGGGGAGGGGCATCGAATGGGGCCAGGAGCCCCAGCTGGCAAAGGGCATCTGCAGCTGGTCAGCAGGTGGGTTCCTGCTGCCTGGCTGGGCAGGGAAGACCCCTTGGTGTCTGGGACAGCGACAGCCCCCCCTCCCCTCCGCCTGCTCCAGGCCCAGCCACTGCCTCTCCAGGCGTGAAGCCATCCTTCCCTGCAGGCTGGCCACTGTTGCCCCCCCCCCCCGCCCGCCCCCCTGCTCCAAGGCAGAGCAAATCCACCAGGAGTTCATGGGAGCAGCTGCTCCTGCCAGTTCCCCGCAGAGGGAGGGCCGCCCTCAGATGACGGCCGCCTTCTCTTCGCCCAGCAGCCAGTAGGTCCTCATCTTCCCTTTGCCCTGCCGGGAAGAAACGGGTGTGTGCGTGAGGGGCTCTTGCCCCCTTTCTGGCAATGCAGCCCACCCCTTGGAGCATGGAAGGGCGGGGCCGGCCTGCTCCTTCCCACACCCACCTTCATCTCCACGTCCCCCCGGAGCTCCAGCAGAAAGCAGCCAAACTCGTCCAGGATCTCCTTGGTGGCAGCAGAAATGTGGATCTTTAAGGCTGGAAGGAAGGGGGCAGGGGAGTGAATGCCCTCCAGGATCCCCCGGCCAGATGGCCCAGCAGAGCCTTGGGGTCCGCAGCAGGACAGAGGACCGCAATAAAGTGGATTAAACTAGGGAAGCTTGAACTGTCCTGTTGGGACCCCTCTTGCCCTCCAGGAGAAGCAACAAGGCCTCTGGGAAACGGGGTGGCGCTGAGCTGGATTGCATCCCGCTGGAGCATCTGCTGAAGGGGAAAGGAAATTCACAAGGAAGCTGGGGGTGGGGTGGGGGGCTGGAAAGAGGGCAGGGGGGAGAAGCACCAGCAGCAGGGGAGGGGATGGTGAGGGGGGGGCTGCAGAAAGAGCAGGGAGGGGGGTCTCACCCTCGCCATTGGACTCCATGCGTGAAGCCGTGTTGACCGTGTCCCCAAAGAGGCAGTAGCGTGGCATCTTGAGGCCCACCACTCCTGCACACACCGGCCCTGCAGGGAGGCAGAGGGGGGCGGCTGAACTGCTGGTGCTCTGCGCATGCTCAGGTGAGGCGGGCCACCCTCGCCCACCTCAGACTCACCGGAGTGGACCCCGATGCGCAGACACAGCTGCTCACTGGGCCGGTGCCGGATGTGGAAGGTCTTCACAGCCTCCAGGAGTGCCAGGGCCATGCGGACGATCTCGTGGGCGTGGAGCTTGCCATTTCGGACAGGCAGGCCGGACACCACCATGTAGGCATCACCAATGGTCTCCACCTACGGCCAGGGCCCAGAAGCAGGGTGAGGCCGGGGGGGGGGGGAACGACTCCCTGCAGTGCTGCTGTGAGCCTGGGATCAGCCAGGAAGGGGCCCCAGCCCAGCCCCACAAGGCTCACCTTGTAGACATCGAAATTGTCAATGATGGCATCGAAGCAAGTGTAGAGATCATTGAGGAGTGTCACCACCTGTGGGGGGGGGGGGGTGCAGAGAGAGAGACAGGGGAGCTGGCTGGGCAGGTGAAGGGAGTCTAATGTAGCAAGAGCAGGTGGCTGTCCGGGGCCAAGACCAGGCGAGGCTGTGACCCTCAGGCATGGCAGTTCCTGCAGATTCCCCGGGCAGATGGATCGACATTTTTGGGACAGTGAGAAGAGACCAATTAGAAAAGTTGATAGAGAAGGACCACAATGGAGCCCCACATGCCCAGGCCCTGCAGGAGGGGCGAGCGAACACTGGGAGTGGGATTAATAGCCCTCTTGGCCTTTCCTCTGCTTCCCAATAGCTGCGTTCACGCAACCCCCTAAGCCAGCACGGAAACCCGACTGCTGTGTTTGTGTAATACGTTCCACCGAAGCAGGGATCCCCGAGAGGACTTGAAAGCAGCATCTGGATTCACAGGCAGTCCAAACCCCAAGGGGTTTTGCAAGAGCATAGCCGCTGAGCTCTATGGGCTATGGTTATAGCCATAGACCAGCAACAGTGAACCTTTGGGGTTCAGAATGTCAAAAATTCAGAAAATGTCCACCTTGATTCTGTGGCATCTAACTCACCGCCGCTCTCTGCTCAAAAGAGGCCTCTTCAGACCTCCCCTCTCCTCCCCTCCCCTCTGGACTATATTCCCAGGCCCCTCAGAGAACCCTCAACTTCCAGAGTGTCACCGAACATGGCATGGTGTGTCGCCTATGACACACATTCCATAGGTTCACCATCACTGCAATAGGCCCTTCCCCTTCTTCCATGAATTGGTAGCTACGTAAGTATCAGCCTTCTGCCATGCGCCAGCCATCTTTATTGGTGGCAGCACCACGTTCAGGGCTCCACATCTACACTGGGTGAGGAAAACAAACCCCAGCCCAGCCCTTAAGCGGAGGAACCAGAGAGCTCCCCACGTCCAAGGGGAAACTGTCTAGGGGGACTCTGTCCTTGGACCTGCTCCAGCCAGTGGGTGGTGGTGGGGAAGAGACTTTCCCAAGCCCAAACCAAAGCGGACCAGAGTCAGCTGCATCCATTTCAGGCATGCAAGGGATTACCCCGCCCCCCCCCCCGTGCTGCAGCCTACCTGCATGGGGGTGCTCTCTGCTGACAAGGAGGTGAACCCTACAATGTCGCTGAAGTAGATGGTGACACAATCGAAGGCCTCAGCCTGCACCGTCTCACCCCGCTTCAGCTGCTCAGCCACCGAACTGAGGGGTAGAAAAGACAGGAGCTGCTGACCTCCCAAGCAGGAGACTGTCTCAGGCCCGGAGCCCCAGCGGGAGGCCGGCGGAAGCTGGACTCACTGGGGCAGGATCTGGTAGAGCAGATTCTCTGCCTTGCGCTTCTCCTCCAGGTAGGCCTGCGTGCGCTCTTCCACCAGTTTCTCCAGGTTGTTGGCGTACTGCTCCATGCGCGACAACAGGTTGTCCAGGATGCTGGTACTTCCTTCCCTGAGGCAGAGGAGGAGGGCAGGGTCCGTGGTGGTGCAGGCAGGGTGAGGGGAAGGGAAGGGTGCCAGGACTGGGTATGGCAGGCGCTATGCCATTACATTCCTCACCCCGGAAGCCTTTGGATGAGAGGCAACCCTGCTATAGGTGGGGGACTCTGCCCTGCTGGGGAGCCTCAGCCAGGCCCTGACTTCTCCTGTGGGTGGGTGGGTGGAGAGGCCACCTGCCTCCTTGGGGAGGGAGCTATCTGTCAGCCGAGCCACAGAAGTGCCTGAGAAAGCCAAGCTGGCTAGATTTGGGGCCTGGGGCCTGTTCTGGGGACCCCCATCCCATTGTCTCCATCTCAGGGATCCAGCAGAAAGTCTTTGGGGGCCTCCCTGTGGGGACCCTCAGTCCACGTTCAGTAGAAGAGGGAGAGTCTCTCCAGGGCCAACTGGAACCTCCTTGAGGTACACCTGCATCCCAGGGGAAGACGACCCTGGGAGGGTTGCAAGCAGGCGCCTTGCGGGGCCGTGTGGGGAGGAGACCTTCTGCACTTCCCTGCCTGGAGGGTCAGAAGCTGAAGCAGGCTTCTTGTGCACACACACGTGTGCATACACACACACCAATCCCCTAAGGTGGGAGAAGGAGACCTCCTTACCTGTTGAACCGCCGGATGAAGACTTTAATCTGGGCGAAATCTGGGCGCTCGGCCGGCTGCTGAGCCCAGCACCGCTCCATCAGCACAGCCAGCTCCTCGCTGTGCAGACGGGTGTCGATGGTGGGCCGGAAGTAGGGCAGCTGGCTGTTGCCCACCTTCTGCACAATCTCTGGGGGGGAGGAGTAGGGCGGGATGCACAGGAGTGAATGTGGGGGTGATGGGATGGAGGCACAGCTGACTCGTGCGGGGAGGGGGTGACCAGCTGCTGGGACAATGAGAGAAGTGAACATGGCAATCCTGGGGGTGGGGGGGTGGATGAGGACGGAGGGGGGACTGGAAAGACAGAGGTCACAGGTCAAACCAGCGTGGTCACAAATAGAACCCAGCCAAGGGCACAGCCAGCAGCAGCCCCTCTTTTACCATTCTCTGGTGTGGAAACCCCACCCCCCATCTTGCATTCAGACATTACTTCCCTGCCTCTTCTACAGCACTGCTCAGGCGGCTGGCCCCACTGCTGAACCCATCCAGGCCGGAGGATTCCCTGGCTGCAAGACGGCAGGGCGTGGCGGGAGGGAGGGACAGGCTGCCTTCGCTGCCTTCCTGGTTCTCCAGGCTGAGGCAG
The DNA here is from genome assembly GCF_900518725.1 of Notechis scutatus. The sequence goes on along the minus strand of NW_020716849.1, from coordinate 200,953 downwards.
GAGGCGTAAACCAGCATCCCACTTCCTGGTCAGCGCAAGCTGGAGGTGGGCAGGGCTGGCGTTTGGGCTTCCGCTCCGACCCCCGGCCCCTCCTCACCCTTGGGACTGAGCTCTATGCCCTCCACGTAGAAGGCGCCGCTGCGCAGCGCTATCTCCTGCAGGATGATCCCAAAGCTGTAGACGTCCGCCTTCTGCATGGCCAGGGGCAGCGGGAGCAGCGTCCCCTTCTGCAGCAGCTCTGGGGCCGTCCACAGCTTCTCTGGAGCAGGAGCCAGAGAGTCTGGGTCAGGGGGTGCGGGGCTCGGGCTTCCCCAGGGGACAGGCAGGAGGGGCTGGCCGGGCACTCACTGGCGTAGAGCGCGTGGTTGCCCTCGCTCTCGTGGCCCTGGCGGAAGCTGGCCAGGCCATAATCCGTGATCTTGAGCACGAAGCGGCTGTCCACCACGCAGTTGCAGGACTTGAGGCTACCGTGGTAGCCGATGATGCTGTTGTGCAGGAAGGCCATGCCCTGTGTGGGGCAGGAGGGAGAGAGGAGAGGGAGGGAGGCCCCTTGAGGCTGAGCCCCCCTCCCCTCTCTCAAATGCCAGAAGCCCCTTTCCTCACTTTGACGATGTCATTGATGAGGGCGTAGCGGAACATCCAGTCCAGGTTGATGCTCTCGTTCTCCAGAATGTCCTGGCAGGCCGAGGGGGGTAGAGGTCAGCTTTGGCCACAGCCCAGCAGGGGGAGCCCTGCCTCCCGCCCCACCTGCCCTGGACAGCCGCCTCACCTGCAGACTGCCACGAGGACAGTACTCGGTCACGATGCAGATGTTGGGGGGGTCAATGCAGGCCCCGATGAACCGGGTCAGGTGGTTGAACTGGATATCCCGCATCTGTGGGGCAGCAAACATGGCCCAGTGGAATGGGGGCCACTGCCAGCATCTTCTTCCCTGCAGCAGAGGCTGCCACCCCCAGGAGACCCCCCGAGTAGTTGCCCCCCCCCCCCCCAGTACGTACGTGCTTGAGCTCAAAGAGCACCTGCCTCGTCAGCTCAATCCGCTTCTTATTGATGTGTTTGATGGCCACCACGTTTCCCTGGAGGGCAAGAGACAAGCGGAGGGGGGGGTGAGCTGGCGTAGCCTCTAGCACAGCTGGGGCTGGAAAGGGGGACGGAGGGGCTCACCTTGAAGAGTCCTGTGTTGGCAAAGATCTGGTACTTGCCGTGGGCCGTCATGAGGGAGCCATAACTGGAGCCACGCTGGAGAGAAGCCGAGGCCGAGAGTCACAGCCAACTGAGGCTGAGTCGGCAGGAGGGGGAAAGGGCCCCATCAAAGCCGAGGGGCTGGGGAACAGGTGGGGGGCTGGGCCTTGGAGGGGCCCTCCGTGAGTGCCCCATAGTACCTACCAGTGAGAGGGTGAGTCGGCTGCCTGCCCCCTTGTGGTACCGCTCCGAGCCCCCAAACTGCAGGTCCTCCCAGCGTATCCGCCACAGCATGCTGGCCAGCTCCTTCTCCAACATCAGCTTCCTGCCAAGACCCACAATGGCTCCTGAGCTCCCTGACCCAGCCATGGCTCCATGGCTCACGCCCCTCCCCCCCCCAATGACCTGCAACTGGATCCGGGCTGGATTCAGGGCTGAGTCTGCAGCGCAAGAGCCAGAAGCTGCTCTGGCACCTGCCACACCCCAGCCCAAATGCCAGCCAAGGCCTCCAAAGGCCAGCCAGCTCATCCCAAGCAGCCTGGCACACGTGAACGCGCCCGCCAGACCTTGCTCTGGTTTATGCCACTGTGTGAACGTTCAGACCTCATGGAGGTGGCCCTTCCGTGCAGCCCAGCCTCCTCCAAAGGCTGAGGAGGAAACACCTGGCTAAGCCCAGCCTGGCCCTGACCATGCATCACAGGGGTGGCCACTGCAGCCATGGCCCTCCTCCTCCCGGGCTGCACACTGCCTGTCTGGCCAGGGTACCCCCCCTTCTCGCCCGCTGTATTCCAGGCCCCCCAAGAGTTTGCTCAGGCACCTGAAGATCAGGAAGCTGGAAACCCCAAACATGATGAAGGTGAGTCCGGCCCCCAGCGCCAGGATCGCCAGGGTGCTGAGTGCACCTGCAAGGACACCACAGATCAGGCAGGGGCTCAGCCACCCCCAGAGAAGCACCGGCAGGCAGCTGGGTGTCCCGGGTGGGTCCTTCTGCGGAGGGAGCCGGGGGGAGGGGGCATACGTCCCCTGGAAGGAGAGAACCAGCTGCCCACAGCAGGCAGGCCATTCAGAGGAGGGAGGAGAAAATGGGCTCAGGGATTCTCCAAAGCTCTCCCAGGGTGAAGGGAATCCCACCTCTCCCCCGCTTTCTTTGGGCAGCAGGCCTAGAGACACCCACTTTTGTCACAGGAGGGGTCATCCATGTCAAAACAGGGAGGGTTATCCAGAGGCGGCTGCCCCTTGAGCCAGTGGATAGGCCCCAGCCACTTCAGCTGCTGCTCTGATCCCACGTAGTGTCCAACTACCTGTGGGCAGAAGGCTGTTGGCTCGCCTGGCCAGCTGCTGCTATTGTTCCTCCGCCTGCCCACCAATGGCCAGGAGAATGGTGGGGGCGGCTGACTGCCCCAGACTTTGTCCCTCCAGGAGAAAGAAGGCCGGTGTCTCGTGGCCAGGGAGGACCGGCATGCGGGTGGGCTGGGGTTAGCGGCTGCCGAGGGGCTCCAGCTTACCTGGTATGTGCCACTCTCCCCCTCCTTCATGGCCCACAGGTTGAAGTCTGTGTCGCGGTCATTGTTCTGATCCATGCTCACGGTCCCAGTGACCCCTGGACGAACAAAAGTGCCCTGGCATTTGGGTCAGGCCCCTAAGAGCAGTTGGGACCAGCAGCACTGTGACCCTTGTCGATGGAGCTCTGCCTTTCCAATCCCCTCCCGTCCTCCTCCAGTCTGGGCCCCAGACCTCCTCTCCAGTCATTCCAGCCCCCCCCCCTGCCCCCCATTGCTTCTAGGTCTGGGAACCCCCCTCCTTGCAGCCCCCGTACCCTGGAACCTGCGCCCCTTCATCTTTTCCAGGATGCGGCTGTTGTTGAGCTTGGTGTCGCCCTTGTGGAAGGTCTCGTTCAGGGCCAGGGCGTAGAGGAGCAGTCCGTCATGGAAGCAGCCGGCCACCAGGTTTTTCTGTTGGGGGGGAGCCAGAGAGGGAGGCAGATGCGTTGCTCGGTGCCCTCCAGGGCACCTCCCCTAGCAGGAAAGCCAAGCAGTCGAAGGGCCCACCCTCGGGAGGACCCCTTGTCCAGGAATAGGGCGTGGCCCCGTCAATTTAACCTGGCGTCAGTTATGGGGTGACTTCGGGTGGCCCAAACTCCCTGCGGTTCCCATCTACAACAAGCAAAGGTGTCCAGGACGCAGGAGCCCTTCTCTGCTCGGATGCAGAGGGGCCCACTTGAACCCCGGGCAGAGGGCCCCTCCTCCACGGCACCCCTGCAGTCAGGATGAGCCGGTGACTGCAGCCCTTTGAGCCAGAGGCTACAGCTAGGGAGGCTTTGCTCTTATTTAAAGGCAGAAAACAGGAGCGTGTCTGTTTCAGGAAAGGGGAACAAAATTTCTGCTGCCCCAAAGGAGACCAGGAGCAGCTCCGGGTGGAGAGCACCGCTTTTGCCGGCAGCCCAGAGCGCCAAGAGTCTTCGAAGGCCTGCTGCCTTCCCGTGCCCCACGGCCCTCCCCAGCCAAGCTCGGCTGAACGGACACCGGGCGCTTCGAGGCTCCCACTGTAGAAGGGCCGGAAGGCGGCAGGGCAAGCGGGGGCTCCACTGCTGTGGGCCCTCAGGGGACCGAATGCCACCAGCCCGTCCTGCAGACTCCTCTGCGCTTGGGGCCCCCGAATGAGCAGGCCCGGCTATTCAGCCAGCAGACTGGCCAGCAGTTGAACAGCCAATCAGGAAACAGGCTTGCTCAGTGAACAACGAAGGGAGAGGTGTGAATGCAGGCCCCCCCCTAATGCCTTTCCCTGCCTGCCTGCAGATTCCTGGGAAACTGCACAGAAAGTGGGGAGGGGAGCCTAAAAATAGGAGCAGCCCCATGGGGAGGGGGCAGGATGTGGGTGGGAGGTGGCCGTTGTTTCCTGTCTGCACCCAGAGTCACTTCCACAGCCTGGTGACAGGGGGCCCGGCTGCTCCCCCCCCCCCAAGGAAAAGGTTAATTACTCACACTCTGCAGAAGGGGAATGTATGAAAACGCCCCCTCCCCAGTGCGGAGAGACCCGGTGGGGCCTCCCTCCCTCCCCCACTCCGTGCCAACCAAGACGGGGCAGCTCCAGGTGCCCCCAGAGAAGAACCCGCACACAGCCCTGCTCTGAGCCAGGGGAGCCGTGGGCCTCTTTTATCAGCATGGCTGGTGGTAGCTAGCAATTCCTGTGCCATCGCCGGGCAGAGGTTTGGGCGGAGACCCCTGACCTCAACTGGGGAGACACACATACAGAGGCCCCCCTTCTGCCCGGCCCCTCAGGGTACTGGCTCTCTCCCCTCCCCGGCCCCCCAGAGTTGGCCTTGGCTGGCTGTAGGGGCCCCTCAGGGGCCCCCCTGTAGCCTCTCTCCTCTAGGCAGCCCGGAACTTGTGGGGTCCCCCCCCCAAGCTTGCTGCAAGCAGAGGCCGAGGAGGCCAAGAAAGACCCTGCCACCCCACCTGCAGGGCTTCCCTCCCCAGTTGAGTGTCCCCTCAAAGAGGCCGGTGAAACTCTCTGGCTCCCCCTCTGGAGCTCCACCATGGGGCACCTCAGGTGGGGAAGGGCCCGTTCGTTCTCTGGGCTTTCATGGGTGGGGGAGGTCTGACTGGAGCAGCTGAAAAGCTCTCAAGTGTCACTTGGGGTGGCCATAACACACAACCCGCGGGGCTCCCACTGAGCAGAGCACAGGTCATCACACCCAGGGGGGTGAGGAGGACGGAAGCCCTTCGACAATCCTCAGGAGAGGGAGGAGGAGGAGAGAAAGAGGCTGCGGGGATTTGGCACAAACGGCTGCAAAGGTCTCAGCTGGACAGGATTAGACAACTTTGCAGTAGGGATTTCCCCCCCCCCCCCATGAGTGTGTGAGCGTGTGAGTGTGCGCGCTCATTTGAAGCACCTGTGCTCGCTGGAGGGAGCCCCACGCACAGCAGGAGAGTGTCGGTGCCATCATGTTCCTGATGCACTGAAGCACTCAAGTCCTCTCAAGGGTTGCTGCAGCGGCTTCCAGGCCCCTGGCCAGTCGGGGCCCCGCAGTGACAGCTCCAGCAGAAACGGGGCCCAGGATTTGGGGAGGCCCTCAAAGCAGCTGCACCACACCAAGTGATGGACACAGCCGCTGCCTTAACGCAGCAGCAAGAGAGGAGCTGGCCAAGTTCCTCTGCTCGCTTCGGCCAGGAGCAGGGAAGGGAGCCAGGGGTCGTTTCCAGGAGCCTCTTCAAAATGGGCCCCTCACCGTCTCAGGGCCTCCACCCATGCTCGGGAAGGCCGGGAATGACCTGAGCTGGCCTCTGCTCACCGGGTGACACCCCCTCCCCCAATGCAAAGCCACCGAAGAGGGGCCGGCCCCGGGGGCTTCTCCTGAAGCAGCGAAGGCGAAGAAGGCCACAGGCTGCCTCCCCAGGCAGGCTGGGAACCCTCCCATCGGCTTTTGCCCCGCAGAGCTGCGTGTGGCCAGTCGCTCTGGGCAAAGGCCGCCTGTGCTGGCCCAGCACCTGCCTGGATCCTCCTGTGCGTAGAGGCTGCTGTGGACAGCCAAGAGGCGGCCTCCCTTCCCAGCAGAGGCTTCGCCTGGGGGGGGGGGACTCCTCTCGCTCAGCCAGGATCTCGAGGGGGGGGGGGGGGGGGGGGGGGGGCGCTTACCAGTGAACCACTGAGCTCCACCTGGTACTCCTGCCGAGCCCGCAGGATCAGCTTGTTCTGGAAGTCTCGGTACTCCAAAGTTTGGGGCTCATGATAGGTGATCACCAGCACCGTCTGCAAGAAAGGCCATTGGCCGAGGGACATGGGAGCCCATGTGCCCCTGCAGCTGAGGCACCAGCCCTCCCCCCTCCCTCTCTCTCTCTCTCTCACACACACACACACACACGTGCGCGCGCACGCTTCCTGCATGTAGCTGTCTGGAAATCTGACACCAGGCTGCAAAATGGCTCCCACCTGCCCTGGCCTTGCAACCTCTGGGGGCTGCTTACGGCTCCCCTTGCCTCAGGCATCAGCCTTGCACCTCCCCCACCCCCACCCCGTCTTGCCCATCCTGCCTCTCCCCATCTGCTCCTCCTGAGCATTTCTGCAAAGCC
>NW_020716849.1:154985-185276 GCF_900518725.1 Notechis scutatus | reverse complement strand
CACACACACACACACACACACACACACACACGCACAATTCCCCTTCTCTAGAAGTTGCCAGGATCCTGTTCTCGGCCTCTGCCTAAGCGCCAAGTGCCTCCTGGGCCTTAAGAGCCGGCTGCTCCTGGCTTGACTGCCTTCATTTCTCCAGCTGTGTGGAGTAGAACCGTCTGCAACCTTCTAAGGGCGCCCCACACCCCACGCACTGTATAAAAGCACAGTGTGGTGCTGGCCGTGTTGTCTCTTTGCCACAGCCGCACACACACTAGGTCACTGTTTCCACTAAGCTCCGGTTCCACAAGGTCTCTCCTGGCCAGTCGAGGCCCACTCCTCTCCCCCCCCCCCCCTTGGCCCCCCCTAAATGGTTGGGGGCTGCCAATCAGTTCAGTTCCCTGCTTCCTGTTGAAGCCCCCCCCCAGGATTCAAGCAGCCCCTGGGAGGCCCCAGCTGTTGACCTAAGGAGGACCTGGGGAGGAGAGCCCCCTGCCCCCTCCAACCAAGCCAAGGGAAGCCTGAAGCCACAGGCAGAAAACCCCAGCCTGGTTTCCCCTTCATCCCGCCAGGGAGTCTCTGAGCAACTGCCTTGGTGTGCTGCGCCCAGCGGGTCGCCTTCTCCCCTTGAGCCCCGGGTGAAGTGGCGCAGGAGCCCAGCCTCAGTGTCTTGTGCCGACCCAGACGAGGACCCAGACGAGGACGAGGCCATTCGGAAAGCGGGGGAAAGGCCTCCTCCCCCACGCTTCTTTCTTCTGCCCTGGACGCTTCCAGGCACCTGCCTCTCTGCTCACAGGATCCTGGGGTGGATTGGCTTGATTCAGAAGCTCAGCTGCCGTTTCCTAGATCTCCTTAATTGGTCCATTTTCTCTTGGTCGCTTCAGTCTGGAGTAGTTCAGTCCGCAGGGTCAGTTTGTTCTGCAAATACCGATGACCCATGACGGGACCCTTTAAATGTGCGAAGCTGGTTTCAGGTACAGCACCGTCAGGAAGGGGACTTTCCTCTAAACTGCTAAGGTGTAGGGAACATATCTTGGCTTGTTACAGATTTTGGGTTGCCTAGGATAACATAAGCATGTTTGGGGTAAAAGTGGGCTCAGGTGCAATGCAGCAATGGATCATTTGAGCCTGTGGCCTGGAGGCCATGAAGGCTGTTCACCTAGTCTACGCTTCCTGTAGGTTACTAACCAGGGTCATGGAAAGCCTTGGTTGACCGAAGGCACTGTGGATAACAGAAGCCCCTCGGAAGAAGCCCTCCAAAGACTCGGCGTGTAAGGGGGGTGAATGGCGAAGGAAAAGAGAGGAATGGGGGTCTGTGAAATGGTGAGGGAAAGGGGAAGGCGCAACACAGATAAAGGATGCCGATTCGACCTTATGAAGCAACGAATAGATTCAGGGAACTTAACCCAGACGGCCTAAACATGTTGGAGAGGAGGAACTAAGGTTGTGTGTGTTGTGGGTGTGCATGCATCTATTTTCATACGCTTCAGTGAATGCTGATCACCAAAGAACGGGAAATTAATTTTGGGGGAAATTGAGTAACACCCTGAATTAATTTGAAAGAATTTTCTCCTAGAGGACTGGAGTGGATTGGGGAGGGGGGAGACGAGGCCAAGATACAAGAGCAGTGGAGAGGAGGGCAGGAGGCCTTGGGGGCACTTCTGCTTGGGGGACGTCTCCTTGTTTCAGGTAGGAGAGCCCAGCCGCCCCGCTGCGAACTGGGGTGACCAAGGGAAGGTGTATCTGGAGGCACAACAGGTTCGGCAGTTTGTGGCCAAAGACTGAGTGATTAGTGAGCTTCTGAAGGGCAGCCAGAGGTTCCGAATGTGGGATCTTGGGAAAAAAGCAGCAGAAACGCTGGAACAGCTGCCAGAACTCTTGCTGGATGGACTCTCCCAACAGGGGGGGGGGGGGAAAGGGGGGGGGGGGGGGTGGGAGTTGCTGGGTTAGGGTGGAAAGGCCCTGTTGCAAGGTAACCAAGTTGTGAGGGGGTAGTGGGAAATGGGAAGGAGGAGGTTGGGTGGCTCAGTTAAAGTGGGTTTTCTGTAAGATGATCCCTAATTGTAGCATTGCAACTAGGCTCCTTCCCACCTTCCACTAACCCCCCACCCCCTTCTCTCTCTAGACAACCCACATCACAGGGTTGTTGTGTGGGAAAATGGGAAGAGGAAGGTGCGTGGATATGTTCCACCACTTCCAGTCATTTCTAAAAATAAGGAAGCCGGGATTAAAACCAACGGTTCCCTGGTCCTTCCTGCAAATGCCTTCGGCTGGGCAACCTCCTGGGGGCTCCGGACCCTGCTGGTCCCTTCCACCGTGTGGAAGATTCCTATTCCTGATGGAAGAGGCGCCTATGGGGCAGTCTGAAAGCCCCCCCCAGCCCTACGGATTTGCAGGGCCCATCAACCGGGTGCCCCTGCTCTCCCTCCCCAGCCTTTCGGGGGCATTACAACCCCGACGTCCACCGGGGGCCTTGGAGCCTCTACCTCTGGGACGTCCAGGTCGAGATCGGCCAGCGGGAGAGCCCATCCGGGCCTCCTCCCGGAAAGACGGAGGCGGTCGAGCAGGCAGGTAGGCAGGCCGGCCGTAGCGGCTGCCAGGGTTCCCATCGGGCCGTCCCCGGCGGCTTCCTGCCCGCCCCAATGACAAAGCAGCTCCAGCGGCCGCCAAGATGGAGGGGCGCAGCTGCAGTAGGCCGACGGATCGATAGGTGCCTCCGGGGCCGGGCGGCGACGCCCAGGGAAGAGCTGGCGCCGTCCGGCAGTTGGCTGCCCGGCCCTTCCCCGCGGCAGGCCTCGCCCCCTCCCGCCCGCGTCCCAAGCCCAGTCGAAGGAAAGTCCGGCCCTGCGGCTGGCACGGAGCTCAAGGTCTCCGCGGGAGGAGGAACGGCGAGCCCCGGCCGCGATGGCGCTGCGCTCCGGGCGCCGGGCTGGGCAAGTCATCGCCGCCGATGCCGCCTCCGCCCCCCTTCCGTCCCGGCTCTCACCTCGCCCATTAGCTCGGATGAACTGGACGGCCGCGTCCGGGTCCCCCGCTTCGTCGCCGGCGGCGCTGCCGTTGTCGCGGGGCGCGTAGATGTGGTACCCGAGGACCAGGTTGGCGCGGCGCAGCTCCTCGTAGACGCCCTCGATGGTGAAGTAGAAGGGGCGGTCGTCGGTCTTGTGGTCGACGTAGAGCAGGGCGGCGCGCGAGCTCCAGTTGAAGTGCCCGTGCAGGTGGGCCACGAAGGCGCCCAGCTTGGAGGCGGACGGGCCGACGCGCACCATGGTGCTGTAGTGCTCCTGCTTGTGGCTGAAGTCGGCGGCCACGGCGCCGGCGGTGATCAGCGGCAGGCTCCAGTGCGAGGCGAAGCGGCCCACGGCGGCCGCCGGGTACACGCAGCCCGGCCCCAGCAGCACGTCCGGGTTGTAGTAAAGCTTCAGATCGACGGCCTTGAGCGGCGCCACCGACTCGGAGCAGGCGCCGTTCAGCTCGGACGTGGCGATCACTTTCCGCACCGCCAGCCCGGCGGCCCGCAGCGCCGGCGCCAGCGCTTCCAGGGCCAGGTCCACGGCGGGGCCCACGCGCGGCAGCGCCCACGGGTAGTTGGGGTTCTCCTTGGGCAGCACCATGGCCACCGTCAGGACGGTCGGGGCCGGCGCGCTGCCGTTGGCGCTGGGAGGCGGGTTGGCGCCGGGCGCGAGAGTGGCCGAGGCGGCCAGCAGCAGCAGCAGCGGCAGCAGCGGGGGCGGCGAGGCCATGGGGGCGGCCGGGAGCGGCTGAAGGAATGCGCTCGCTCGCCCGCTCGGCTCGACTCGGCTCCTCCGCGACCGTCGCCGCCAGATCCCTCTGCGGGGCGGGATGTCCCGCGCTCTCCCCAGAGAGGCCGCCCCAGCCGCCCACCCTCCCCTCCCTCCGGATGCGTTGCCCGCGCCAGGAGGAGAGGTGGGCGGGCAGCGCCCCCTGGCGCCTCCCTCGGCCTCCTCGGGCACCAGCAGCCCGGGCGAGGCGGGCCATCCGCGGCGCCGTTGCTTTTGTCCGATCGCCCGGCCGGCCCTGGGTCCGCAGAGCAGAGCCGGACGGCGCCCCCGCGCTTCAGGAAAGGCCCTGGGGCTTCAGACAGCGGCGGATCCTTTCGCCACCGCCCTCGGCCGCAGAGGGAGGCTCCCCCGGATAGATTCGGCCCCGCCGCAGCGCCCGAGCGGGAGCCGAGCCCGGCCGCCCAAGGAGGAAAGCGGGCAAGCAACTTGCGAGGGGGGAAGGCGGGTTCTCCCGGAAGGGGCCAAGAGGGGCCGTGGGGGGAAACGGTGCCTCTCGTCCCCCTTCCGGGGGGAGGGCTCCCCGTCAGAGTCCGGAGGCTGCGTGCCATCTGGAGCTGGCCGGCTCCTCCTGCCAGGCGCCCGTCCTGCTCCCAGCCGTGCCAGGTGGGAATGTTGGCTGCAAAGCCCCGGGGAGCTCCGGTGGAGGAGAGTTTGCCTCAAGGACCCTGGCGGGAATGGGTTTCCAGGAGAGAAGAGAGGCGCCACACACAGCCCCCGAGCCTCCGAAACAGCTGGCTTGGGCTCCAGGCCGATGGCAGCGGCTGGCCTCCTCAGAATAAGCAAATTGGGCAAAGGATGGTTGTGGAGCCAATCAGCTGGCAGCCCTCAGATGCCAAGCCCCAAGTAGGCCTTTGCTGTGCAGAAAGACCTCAGCTGCCTTTTGCGTCTCCCACCCCTGGCCCAGCCCCTTCTGGTCCCGCTCTGCAGGCGTTGGGGTCAAACAGCTCCATTTGAGCAAAGTAGCCTTTTCCATGTCCTCTGGGTATGACAAGAGCGGCCTTGGAGACCATCTAGTCAAACCACCTGCCCAGCGCAGCACAGGAGTCTACTTTTGCTCCGCCTTAACATCTCCAGGGACCGGGCATCTGTAGGCTCCTGGGCAGCCTCTTCCACAACTTTCTCTTTTTTAAAAAATTATAATATTTTTTTTTTTACACATCTCTTCAAGTGAGCAACGTGATTCCAGGTTACAACATTTATACACAGTCATAATTAGATTTCCAACTTTCTTATCCAATTTCATATCAAATCATTATCTATTCCACTGATCTTTAAATTCTCACTTCATATTTCAATTCATTAATTCAATATCAAAAACATTTCATCCTCACATATATTTTCCAGTCTTTATCCCCTATTATTTCTATTTTCAGCTTACCACCTATTTTATTTTACATTATGCATTATTATCTTCATTAACGTTCTCAAAGCTGATGTATAATAAAGAAACAAAAAAAGGGTAAAAATGAAATAAAACTAATATATTCAGTATCCACATGGTATATCCCCCAATCTATAATAAATCTTATATTTATTCCAGATATATTCATATAATCTTTCCATAATATAATATTCTCATTACAAATACTTTACTTTCCACTGTAATCCTTTCTGGTTTACCATATTCTCTATTTTCTCATATCCTTTATATAATCAATTACATTTTCTATTTCATGTCCAATATAAAATGTATACAATAAAGAAAAAGAAAAAAAGAAAATTAAGTTTCCTTTTTGTTTCAATTTAGCCAAGTTTAACCTATAAAATTTTATTTAATTTTCATTCCACCCTTTCTGGTCATAATAGCATTTTTTCGAGTTTACCATATTCTCTGTTTTTCTAATATCATTTGAATAATCAATTACATTATTTAATGTATATGTATATAAAAAGTAGGGTTTGATAACAATAAAACCATCTTAATTTATTTTACTCTATCATCATTTTTCTCATGTATAATTATATAACAATCTTAAGGTAATTCCCAATAAGTTTTAAACTTCAAATCTTCCCAATCTATATTTCTAAAAAAACAAAAAAAAACAAACACACATTTCCATGTGGCACCCCCCCTTTATATTATCATTAACCCTTATCTCTAAATCTCTCGGCCTTATAGTTTTTTATAGTTCTAACCAGCTTTCTCTTTTCTAAGTTTCTATGCTTTCTAAGCTTTCCTCTTGACTCCTCTATTTCCCTCTAGTATGGTTTTTATTTTCATCTGCCAATCCCTTATTTTCCCCCCACCCTTTCCTGTTCTCTCTTTTGAAGTTACTTCTTATACTGCTGCTTTTTCTTCTGTTTAGTCTTGGGTGTGTTTTCCCTTTTAATTATGACATCTATCATCAATGTCTTGATTTTTATTCCTTTCATGTCTTTTTGCAATGTCCCTTGTTCTTTGTGCTCTTCTTAGCTGTTTTCCTCTTCTTTTAACTCCTCCTCCTTGAATTTTCTGTTCTTCTGTGAACTGCATCACCATTAATTTTTCTGCCAGTTATGTCCAATAATTCCATTCTTTCTTTTAACATTCCTCTCACGGTTTGCAGTTCCAACTTGATTTTTTTTGCTTATTTCTTCCTTTTTAAAAATCAGTTTAGTTATTCTTTATTTTATTAAAGTCAGAGTCTTTTATTTTAGTCCTTGCCAAAGATATCCGTTTATCTCAATTCCTCGTGGTAGTCCGTCTCCTTGTCACAATCAACACCAAACAGTCCCAATATATTATCTTTTCTTGTCCCTTCGCTACAATCCTTTTTTTTTTTTTTTGTTAGTACTTCTGGGGTTATTGTTATAAAGTCTTTTATTTCATTTCTCATTCACAAATTTATAAGACCAGTAATTTTCCATAAAGTCATATGAGGAAAAATGCCTTTAACCATTAGATGGTGCTCTGCATCTCTTTCCACTTTTCAAAGTTCTTTTTTCTCTTTTCAATTGTATTAATTCCATTAATTTTCAACCATTAGCTCTTTTAAATATAGTCAATTCCAGGCAAGTCCAGAATTCTGTCCAATGCCTGATTAATGTCAATTCCTGTATCTTATTCCAAATTTGGTCTCTAATTCCATTATAGTCCTTTTTTAATCCGGTTTTTTATTTACCACTTGTTTTCCATTTGCCACTGCCACACTCTTAAATGAAGGCTCTTTCCTTTTGTTTCTCGGGGTTATCAAAGAAAAATACAAAATCCTTTGCCTGGTTACACGCCACTCACCGCTTCACCGCTCCAGCACACATTGAAATCCCGGAAGCTTTCCGTCTTCAGGGCAGCCATTAAAACTGCCGCTACCTCCTGTCTTCAAGGGCAGTACACCTAGCCAGGCAGGGGAGATGCGGCTCCCCTCGACCCGGCTGGCGGTCTCCTCCTCTTCCCCCACCCCTCCGAGGTGGGTCAGATGGATCCGGTCCAGTGGTGGGATTCAAAAACTTTTACTACCGGTTCTGTGGGCATGGCTTGGTGGGCGTGGCCAGGTGATTGGGTGGGCATGGGGTTTTTTTGCAGCCCCCACCCATTTTGGGAGCTTCTTAGCCACAGAGGAGCTTCTGGGGGGCATTTTTGCTCCCCTAAGGCTCCTCTGGGACTCAGGAAGAAAAGGAACAGAGCATAGGAGGGGCACGCAGCAGCCCTCCAAGCTCCTCTTTGGGAGCTTCCTAGCCTCAGAAAAGACTCGGGGGGGGGGCATTTTTGCTCCCCCAAGGCTCCTCTAGGACTCTGGAAGGCAAAAAATGGAGGGGGGGTGCTGAGCTCCTCCCTCCATTTTTTGCCTTCCTGGGCCTTAGCAAGGAGAATCCCGGCACAACTGATCTTATCTACAGCTGATTATCAGGAGGGGAAAAAAGAAATACCTTAGGCGAATGTCAGGCAGGCAGGCGGGGTGAGTGAGCATCGAGCGGGAGGGCGACCAGGTGGGGGGCATGGCCAGCCAGAACTTACTACCGGTTCAGCGACCCACACCAAAATCTTGCTACCGGTTTCTCCCGATCCGGTATGAACTGGCTGAATACCACCACTGATCTGGATAAGCACAGATCAAAGCTGCGAACGATCGCGGTCTTCGGTCCATCTTCAACTGAAGTGCCACTGGAGGCCCACAACTTTCTCTTGAGAGATAGTCCTGCTTCCTGCCCCACCTTGCCAGCATTCTTCCTAAAATGTAAATGGTGCCCAGAATAGTTTGGATAGAGAAGAATCATCTCATTCAATCCGGCCTCTCTCTGAAGATCTCTAATCAAGCAGGATGCACTTCCTCGGGCGGCAGCCGGTGCTGCTGTCTTCTGATACAGTCAGGAAGTTTCAGGCACTGATTACCATACCTGGAGCCCTGGCACAGGCCCTGGCTCCCACCTGTCTCCCATGGTTTCTGCCTGTCTGGGTAGTTACAAGTGGGACTGGGATGCTCCCGGGACCATCCATAAAACTGGGATCCAGGAAGGGTCCTTTTCTGCCACTCTCCTGCCCTCAAGAAGCCCAAATGGTTTCCATCCCACTCTTCTCTGGACAAACCCTTGAGTTCTGTTTTTCTCCCCAAGCTTTGGGCTAGGATGCGGGGAGGCAGCTGTGGCAGGATATAGTGGTTGTAAAGAATGTGCAATTTTCCTTCTGAATTAAGCACCGTCTTTGCTGAGTGATTGGTTTTCCTTTCTTGTGTTTATTTCTACTGTTACTCAGAGTCATCTTGTCAGAGTGTTTGCAGCGTGACTATTGTGAGACAACCCAGGAGCAAAACACAGCACACAGAGGCTTTGTCATTTAACAGCGGTATATATACAAGACAGCTATATACATACAAATATGTGGTAGGCAAATACCTGGCAACTAATCTGCAGGGAGAACTACAATGGAGACAGAACACAAGGAGACAGAGGTACGCCCTCTCATGGCCTCATATATATATATAGACAGCTTCTTAAAGTGGTAAAACCTTGTGGGTCAGTCTTAAAGCAGCGATAACCATGCTGATTCATCCTCATTGCAACAGCCTTACAACAGCTGGTCAGCTACTAAATCTCAATACCTTAAGACTCAATATCTTGGAGTTTTAATGTCTAGCCTGAACCTCCTTCCTGAGATTTGTCCTTGATAGGTCTGGTCCTGCTCTCTGGGTCAAGAGAGAATCATCTCATCTCTAGGCCGACCATATCCAGGTCCTTGAACGGTTCCTCATTTGGCTAGTTTCTCCTTCCGAACTCACCCCAATTCCTCTAACTCTTCCTTTTAGACTTGGGGTAGCCAGAGCTCAGCAGATACGTCTACCATCCCGAGGGGAACTTCTCTGTTGACAGAAGAGGATACACTGTCTACTGATTTGGCAACTCTTTTAAATGAGATAAGACCAGCCAGGCCTGTGTTGTTTGAACCTAACCCTAAAAACAGAATCACTTAATGAACTTTCCCTAATTCAGGTAAGTTCGGTGAAGCTGTGAAAAAGATCAAAGAGGGGGGAGGGAGCCTGGAGCAGATGGTTTGTCATCCTCTCAGCAGCTGTATTATAAACGGCATTTTACTGCCGGGGAATCCAAGGCAGGACCGGAAGCCCACAGCGAAGGCTTCCGTGGCATTTGCCAAAGTCAGTCCCTACTGAAAGAGGTCTCCTCCCCCAAAGGCCTTGTTTCATCTCCCCCCTCCCCCTTCCTGGCATCGCTTTCTCCGGCATAAATCAGGGGGGGGGGACTAATAAACACAGCAGGGAACCTCCATTACTTGCTCCTGGCCATGGGCCTCGGCTCCCTCCCCGCCCTTCTGTTATCTACAAAGGACAATCCTTTAGCTAGGAGAAATGTTTGCACCTGGAGTTTCAGGGGCTGCAACGGGAATGTCCTGATTACAAACGCACTGTGGGCTGCTAACGAAGCAGCCTGGAAGGTCCAAAACAAAATATGCATTTACCAGCAATTCTCTGACCCCTTACCTTGCTTCTTATAGAAATGTTGTGCAAAACCACAAAATTGCTGAACTGGAAGTAAGCATGTTTCAGTGAATAAGGATGGGTCTGGAAAATAACAGAAATGTACTTCTCCTTTTTGGTATAGTTTAACATAAGAAACGCCCCGGGCTAGGCTGAGGTTATGAAATGTATAAAAGCGACGCCTCAGGAAGAGCCAGGGGTTCAGAATTTGCCATGCTAAAGCTCTGAACCTTTGTGCACAAATAAAAACCTGTATTCTCCAACCTTTCGTAGTCTTGTGTCCTGATTTGGAAACAGGATCTGCTGCAACACTATGAGTGAGAGGTTGCAGGCCACATTCTTTAGCTCTCAATTCACCTGCACAGCCATTTCCCACACCGGCCTCCCCTGGCCCCTTTTGACTTCTCGGAAGGCAAACCGCGTGTCTAAGGCCAGCAGGGTTTAGTTTGTCTTCTTCTGGAAACCATGACTGAGAAGAACAACCGGCCCCTGGGCAATGCTGGCCTCCTTAAGCCAAGTTCCATAGGTGAGCTGGTCCAGGTAGCCAAGTCTACAGGTGCTGGGGCTTGTTCCCTGGCCTCTGCTGAAGATCTTACTTAGCCTGGGAATGAAACATTCGGAAACCCTCCCCCCCCATAAACCTCCCCCCCCCCCTTTCCCAACCCCTTTTCCCGGCCCCCTTACCCCCCCCCCCCCCCACTGGTTTTGCTCCCGAGGAACGGTGGTCAGGGACGGATTGAGATGGGGGAGCGGTTTAGATCCTGACCCCAGAGAAGAATTCTGGAGGGAGGGATGGAGTAAATCCCGGCTGACCGAGTGGGGGGGGGTTTGCTGGGGGGGAGGGGCTTTTCTGCACAGCCCTCAGACCTTCCCTCTGCCAGAAGGTGGGAGGGCCGTTGCAGGGAGAGCGAGAGGGAGAGTCCTCCGCAGTGTTGACGTTTCTTGGCTCTGGCCTGCAGTGGGAGAAGACCCCCCCCCCAGGAGAAGAGAAGAAGGGCTCCCCCACTTTGGAAGGGTCCTCAGCTGCACTGAAAAGGTCCCCTGGGAGTGGCGTCTCCCCCAGGTATGGAGAGACCAGTCTGGCAGACCTGGAAGATGACAGGAGACAATGGATCATGGATATCCGGGGGGGGGGGGGCAGTGCTCAGGTGCAAAAGCCCTGGATGCAGCGGATAACTGGGGCCCTTTTCGTGTTTTGGAGACAGCCTTGGCTTGGCTACCCTTGTGGATGATCTCTGGAGGTCCCACGGGGGCGATGCAACCATTCTGGCCCTCTTGGCTCTCTCAGTGGCTTCCAGGGCCACCTGTCAGCCCAAAGGGAGCTTAGGCCAGGCCCCCTATTAAAGACCCTTGTTTGGAGATTGGCGGGGCCTCCATGCTTGGCCATCCGTCCCCTCCTGGAACAGGGGAGCCTCTTTCCGGGAGGTTCGCTCAGGCCTTCCTGGCGGGTTGGGCTTCTGGTGAGGCTTCCCTCCCTACTGCTTAGAGCAGGGGGCTCAGGCTCCATTTCACTGAGGGCCACACCAGGGCTGTGGTTGACCTTGGATGCGGCCACAGTGTGGGCCAGGTCCTGCCTGCCCTGGGCCTTGAGTTTGACACCCCTGGCTTAGCGTAGAGGTCTCCTCTCTCTTCACCCAGGCCTCCTTTGCCTGCACTCCCTCCAGCGTCACTCTGGACCGGCTGGCTCTGTAGGGGATGAAAAGAAGCCGCCCCCCCCCCCCCCCCCCCCTTTCCCCCCCCCCCCCCCCCCTTTGCCCACCCCAGAGCCCAGGCCCCCCACCCTGCAGGGGGAGCCCAAGGAGCAGAAGGGAAGGGGTCCAGCAGGGGCACCTTGACCAGGAAAGGGGCAGGGCCAGCAGGTGAGGGACTCCCTTGTCCGCCGAGGGCTCCTGCCTCTGGTTCCCTGGGGAGGCGGGGGGGTGGGTTCCTGGACTCCCTCCCTCCCCGGCTCTTTTGGCCTCCTCTGGAGAGGGTCAGGCGTGCAAGAGAGAAAGAGAGTCAGGCTGTGGGGATAACCTAGCAGTTACGGAGCCTCTTGCAGCCAGTGGGGACCATCCGTTCCCTCCACCCCAAAAGCAAGCGGAGAAGTCGAGCTTGGGGTGCATCTGTGGAAATCAAAGCCAGCCAGTAAGTCTAATAATGATCATTCCCCCAAACGGGCCTGGACCTCCACGGAGCCTGGTGGCCAGACACCAGCAAGACACAACTCCACAGGGTTACTTCCATTTATTCAGTCCTTGTTCAGCTAAATGCACCAGGAAAGTCACACGTATACTGGCATTTCTTTCCTCAAAAGGTAACACGAAGTAACTGAATCTACAGAGTAAGTTGAGGGCGGTGAGCGGGGGTGGGCTGCTGGGGGTCCGTAGGGGCTCGGGAAGAAAGACTCCGGAGTCCGGGGACGGCAAAACACGCCCCCCCCCCCCAAGCCGTGGTACGGGAGGCCGACTAGGCCACGCCCACCATGGCCACGCCCACCCAGCACCTGGGCAGAGAACCCCTTGCTGGTGCCCGTCCCCGGCTGCAAGGAAAGCCAAACTCTTCCCTGGGCAACTTGACCAGAAGGTCTGAAGGGCAAAGGCCTTGGAGTGGGCACGACCCCAGGCAGAACGGGCTTCCGGCCTTAAACGCGGGGCCCCTCCAGGGCTGCTAAACGGAGCACAGCCCACGCTGCAGTCCTGAAGCCCCAGGGGGGAGGGGGGCCTCGGGCCCTTCCTTTTCGGATGGGGAGGGGCTGGAGGGGCCCCATGAATAACCTCTGGAACCCGGGTTGCTGCAGGCCCCTGGGAGCCGGCCGAGAGGGGAAGGTCATAAGGCACAGGGCGGGGGGAGGGGGGAACGCCCCAGCCAGGAGAGGACCAGGTCTTGCCCGCCACAGCCTGCCAACAGCCTGGCACTCCGCGGGGGGCAGAGTCCCCGGGCTCTTCTCCTGCCGGCCCCTTCGGTTCAGATGGAGAGAGAGCTGCAGCTGGGCAGCTGGGAGACGGAGGTGGCCAGCCAGGGACTGGTGGGCAGCACCTTGATGGGCAAATCCCAGCTGAAAGTGTCCACGTCCATCTGCTCCCCTCCCGTCCAGCTGGCGGCTTCCGACTGGTCCTTGGGAGCCACGGGCGCCTCGGCCACGTCCCGCAGGATGACAAACTCGAAGTGGAGCCTCCACTGGAGGGACACTGCGGAAGGCAGGCAGGCAGGCAGGCACTCAGGGCGAGGGGAGCCAGGCAGGTCCTCCCCCAGAGGGCCAGAGGGGCTGCGCAGGCTCACCAACGCTGGTGCTGAATCCCGGGGCCGAGCTGAGCGGGATGGGCAGGCTGAAGCTGGTCCGGGCCGTGTGCAGGCAGGACTCCTGGTGCCGGGCGTGGGTGCTGTACGAGGCGGCCTGGGCCCTGTGGCGCTGGAAGGCCTCTTGCACCCGCTCCTCCGTCTGCAAGCTCACCAGGTACTGGCGGGGAGAGCAGCCTGTCAGCACAGGTGGGTCCCCCCCCGCAGCCCCCCTGGGTGGCCCCTGGGCCCCCTCACCTGCAGGCACGGGGTGTCCCCCTCAGAGAAGCTGAAGGTCCCCACCACGTCCTCCCCGATCTTGTAGACGGTCTTGAAGATGCAGAAGGTGGCCACTCGGCCCTGGGCGCTGCTGATGCTGAACAGATCTGAGGACGGGGAGCGCTGCCCTGAGATGATTCGGGGGGGGGGGGGGGGGGGCCCCAGCGGGGGCCCACGGGGGGGGGGGCCGCCCCGGGATGGGTGAGGGGGGGATGGATGAGGCCTGTGGTGCTCAGCCTCGCCCCCTGATGGCCGGAGTCAGGAAGGAGCCGCAGGACTCTTGGAACCCCTGGGCACGACGGGGGGGAGGGGGGCGCAGTCGGGGGGGGGGGGGTCCACAGGTGCCGAGGCCACAGGCTGGGTTTGGGTGGGGGCTGCCAGGGACAGTCGTCTGGGGTGGAGGGGGACTTACGCAAACTCCGCCGCGAAGTGGCGACCGTCAGGAGCTCCGTGGCCAGGTCTGCCAGGCGGGAGGACCTCTTGGCGCCACCCTCTTCCTCCTCCAAGAAGGGGTTGGAGGGGGCCACGGCTTCATCCTGGGGAAAGGGGTAGCCCCTGAGCCCTGGGGAGACGGGGAAGCCGCGTCAGAGGCCTGGCAGGCTGGAGTCCCGGGCAGGCGGAGGGGAGGGGCCTTACCCTGCAGCACCATCACTCGGAAGGGCACTCGGAGCAGCTTGATGGCCGAGTTCACCCGCTGGCAGCCGATGGTCAGCTTGTAGACGTACTTCACCGCCTGGCCACGGAAGGAGGGCGGCCCGTCCACCGGCAGCGTCTCGCAGTAGGAGTCTGGGGGCAGAGGGCGGGGAGGGGGCCGCTGAGCTGGGCCAGCCGGGACGGGGCAGGCACGGAAACGGACTCCCGCCAGGTGGGGAGGGCAGGGCAGGTTCCCTACAGCCGCTCTGGGGCGGCCACCCGCCTGCCTCGCCCCTCCGCGCGGCCCACAGGAAGGGGAGTCTGTGCTCACAGCTCTTGGACTCGCCGGGATCCAGCCTCAAGTCACAGAAGAGGATCTTTGGGGGCGTCGACAGGATGCACTGACCCCGCTCTCCTGCAAGGCAACGCATGTCACTAGTCCACAGCAAGGCTTCTTTCCCCTTCCTTTTTTTTTTTAAATGCAGCTCTTATTAAGAAATTTGGTTATAATTGTGAAATCTAGTACAAACTAGACTTAGAGAAAGGAGAAAAAAAACTCAAGGGAAAAAATAAGAAGAGAAACAAATAACGACCTTTGCCACAAGCATAAACCAATTGAGCCACCCCCACCCCCGCCCCTCCCCCCCGAGGCCCCAAAAGCGGGCCCTCCCCCCCCCCCCCCCCCCCCGGGCTCCCTTCCTTTGCAGCCTGCGACATTCTCCCTCGGGTCCTGGGACCAGCCACGAGCCTGCAGGTAGCAGCGTACAAGCAGCCCCGACATACAAGCACCAATGTCCTTGAACCAAGCAGCTGTTAAGCGAGGTGCCCTGTGGCCCCTTTGCCCAACCGCTGGCTCCTCCCCTTGTGCTCACCCAGGAAGGGTGGTCCGTTGAGAGGGTGGAATCCCAGGTCAGGATTATGGGGGTGTCCCCGGGAGGGGGCTGCCATGCAAAGCCATGGCTGCCCCTGGAAGCCCCCACCCTGGCTGGCAGCCCTTTTGACTGCAGCTGCCCCCACCTGCGCCCCTTGGGCTGCCCTGCGGACTGACACTTGGTGGCGCCACTGGGTCTGGGTGTGTTTGTGGGGGGGGCGGGGGGGAGCGGAGGCCAGGCGTCTTCAGCAGCCAGCCAGCTGCCCCCGGTACTGCCTTCAGCCCCCCAGTCCTGCCGCTGCCCCCCGAGAAATGGCGCCTCTAGACCCACAGCCAGGCCAGCCCCCTCTGCCTCTGCTGCTGCCCCCACTTGTCAGGCGCGCCTGGCCTATGCGAGGCTCTCCTCCCGCATGGAGTCTGGTTCTTCCAACCATTGGGAAGCCCCACGGCGGGATCTGGAGGGTGCAGCGAGGGGGGGTGGTCGGGGCTTCCCACGGATGGGGAGAATGGGCTCCTCCTCTTCCCACAAGCCTCCTTCTCCAGGCCAGGTGCCCCGGACAGGCTGCCTGCAAGCAGCGGGGGGGGGGACGACAAGGGGAGGGGGGCAGATCCTGTGGGGCGCAGGGAAACTGGGTCTCAGGGGAACGTGAGGGGGGGCTAGGGGCAGCAGCAGCAGCTGGTCCTCCACCCCCCCCACACACACCCCCTGCTGCTTCTGACAGGGAGGCCCAAAGGGGAGGGGGGAGGGGGTGGCCAAGCGCCCACATTCGGGGCTCCTGTGATCGCAGGGCCACCGCCGGGGCCCCTTCTTCTGTGGACAAAGGCCTTGCTTGGCTCCTTTTCCCCCCAGCACGGTCGTAACTTTGAACAGTCACTGGAACTAATGGCCATAAGTGCATGAGTGCCTCTATTTTGTTGTCACCCTTACATTTCTCCCTTTTACTTCTAACAGTCTTAATCTTTAGTTCATTCAAGTACTGTCACAGTGTCACACTTCTCTTCCTTTGAAATAATGAAAATATTTTTTTGCCTTGTAATAACCAAGACAAAATCTGTTTCCCATGACTAACACTTCTTTAGAATTATTTGAAAAATTTAACTGTAGAAGTTTCACTATTCCATTTTTTTCTGGATCCTTAGTCTGTGTATATGCTTCTATACTCAAAATATTTATTTTGCTGTTTATTTCACATTCTTTACGTTCTAAACCTTATGATTATTTTATTTTATTCAAGATTGAAAGAAGACTCAAGGTCCAAAAGTCTTGAATAGCTTATAAGGACTTAATGAGCAATTTCCAAAAGTAATTAGCAAATGAAGTTTGCAAATTTCACGTTCAAAGTCTCTGCAGCAATTGTGAGCAAGAGGGCGGATGCCTTTGGCTTCCCGGGGCTCAAAACCACAGAAAGCCACCCCTCCCTCCCTCCCTCCCTCCCTCCGCCTCCTGGTGAGGAGCAGTCATCCGAAGCCCATGCAGGGGATCTCCCGTCCTCTCCTTGTCCAGAGAGGCCCAAGGAAACGGTCCGCTCACGGCCTCCGTGCCTCCCTTGCCACGATGGTGGGCTCTGTTTTCAGTGTGCCATGCCTCCCTTGGAAGACCAGCAAGGGCCCCCCTTTGACCCTCTGGGGTCAGGCAATGGGCACCAGCCCCGGTAGAGACTCAGCCCCTCCCCAAGAGGCTCCCTCCTTGAGATGGAACTTACCTCGGTTGGGCACAAAGACAGTCTCGTTTTCTGCCTGGGCATCATAGCTGGTATCTTGTGAAGGTGGCAGAGCAACCCGGCTCTCACTGGTGTGCAACTGGCAGTGGATCTGAGCACTGGCCCAGGCCAGAATCTCACTGGAAGAAAGGAAGAGGAATGCCAGCGAATGCCAGCACCAGGCCGCTGGGCAGCTCACCCACTGGAGCCCAGTGAAAAGGAAACCTTCAGAGTGCCAGGAGCACCTTCTCACAGCACGCCTGCCCTTTTCTACATAAGGTTCATGCCTCTTCCTCCTCCTCCTCCTCCTCTGGGACTACAGTGCCCATACGCTGCTCTACCCTTGCAGCAACACCCCCGCCTTGGCTGCTCCCAGTGGGTGCCAGGAGGGAACTGGGCATGGGGAGGATTGCACTGGGCCATTCACAAAGCCCTCTAATCAGCCACCCAAGAACCCGTTTTTTGTGGAATTATTCTCTCCTACAACCCTGGTGCTGCAGCTGGCCGGCCCCTGTGGGGGCCCATTCAGCGGGGAGGGCCTTGGACTCGGGCTCTGTTGCCGAGCTCCTCCCAGCCCCCCTTGGGAGCCTGCCTCCCCTGCTGCTTGGACCCCCCCCCCAGAGGAGGCTCCAGCTGCCTTCGGAGGCCAGGCGGGCAGTCGAACTGCTCAGGAAGGCAGAGGAGCAGCCCCTCGGAAGGGCGGGGGACTTCTGCCCCGGCTACCGCTGCCTTCATCACCAGGCAACTTTTGGTGACTCTGGCCCCTCAAACTGAAGGCAAATAGAATCTCAGGAGGTAGAGAGGGATTATACCTAGAAATCTCCAGAAACAGGAAGTTAACCGTTAGTGGCTACGACGTGTGTGAGTGCGTAATGTCTCTGACACTCTGCATGAGTTCAACAGGTTAAAAGTGTTTTGTGGCCGATGTCCATTCGTGTTCCTTGTCCGATTCTCCGAGGACTGTCCGTTCAGAGCTCCTACCGGCAGCCCCTCGCTTTCACCTAGAGCAGGGTGGGGGCCAAACTCCATTGTATTGAGGGCCGCATCAGGGCTGCGGTGGACCTCGCCCGGGGGGGTGGCCAACTAGGTGGTCTTTCCAACTGAAAAGCCGAAGCCAGACAGGCCCGGTCTTTCCCCTTCGCACTGGGTAGACCAGGATGGCGCTGCAGGCTGGATCCAATTGCCTCGTGGGCTGGGCTGGATCCGTCCCACAGGCCTCGGGTATGACCCTCCTGCTCTAGAGCGAGTCCCAGCCGAGTGTCCTGGCTGCTCCAGGTGTGTCTCTGCTGCCTTTCCTGACCTCCCTGTGGGGTGGGTGGGGCTCCTGGGCTGCCTCGGGGGCCACTGGGCAGGATATGGGGCTGGCTGGCACCCTCTGCCCCCCTCCACCCAGGGCGAGGCACGATCCCCCTGTGACGGGGCTCAGCCACAAGCCACGATCAGCCCAAGCCATTAAGCCCCCTCCAAGAAATGGGGCTGAGGGCAAAGGAGCCCCCTGCCCCCCTCCAGCCGCCCTCGTGCTCCTCTGTCCCTGGCTGCCCAGGCTCCTTGCTCTGCCTCGGCCCCTCCGTTCGTCAACCTGGGGTCTGACTGGATCAGGCTAAGGCCAGTCACCCACCACCTGCTCAATGGGGAAGAGGCCTTCTCCAACGGGCTCTTGGCCACATCCTGCCTTCTGACCAGCTTGCTTGCACTGGGTTTTTACGATTAAGCGCAACGTTCTCCGTTTCTCAGCACGTAAAAAGCGTTTTGTGAAATGAGGCACAATAGTCAAGTATTTCAGTTAAACTTCTGAAATTAGAATCATAAAGCCATTAGTGCTGGAAGGGAGCTTGGAGGTCTTCTAGCCCAACCCCCTGCCTGAGGCAGGATTCCATCCAGGAGAAACGGTTGTCCAATCTTTTCTTTAAAAGACTCCAGTACCCATAATTCCAGGAGGGAAGCTGTCCCCCTGATGATTCATCCCCACTGAAATTCCTCCTCATCTCCAGGTTCCATTTCCCTCTGAGGAGCCTCCGCCTATTGCTTCTTATCCTAGAGAATAAATTAACTTGCCTTCTTCCCTGTGGCAGCCTTGTTCAAGCACTGGGAGACAGCTATCAAGTCTCCTCTAAGCCTTCCCTTCATTAAACTAAACCTGCCCGCCTGTGGTTCCTTTAGCTGCTGGTTGTAGTTTAGCTTCTTACAATTTAGCCTCTTAAAAATTACAGGAACAAGTGAAAAATAATGGGAAGATTAAAAGAGGCAGACATTAAAATATTATTAAAAACTGCGCTAAAACCACGCTTACAAGAGCCACGATCATCTGCGTTGCTCTTCTCCTCACTGTTTCCAGGGTCTCACCATCATTTTTGTATCACGGTGGCCAGAACCGAATGCAGTATTCCCAAGGGGGACCTTACTAGCGCAGTATAAAATGGCATTATCCTGCGTCCTGTGGTTTTGATGCTGCCCCTCTGTTGGTGCAGCCTAGAACTGCCTTGGTGTTTCTGGCAACAGCAGGAGCACATTGCCGACGCAAAAGGTTGTCCGCTAGATGCCTCTCACCATTGCTGAGCCTATCTTGTACCTGTGCCTCTGGTTTTTCCTGCCTAACTGCAGGACATTCCTTTTCTCAGCCCTGAACTGCATCTTGTTGGGTAGGGCCAATGCTCAGGTCTGTCAGGATCCCCCTGAAATCCCCTTGGCTTCTCTCTTCTAAAATGCTAGCAATTATCCCAGGTTTGTGTCAGGTTTGTTCCTGCCATTTTCGTTTTACTTTATTGCCTTTGCACCTTGTATGACGAAATCAAACACCATCTTCAGTGCACATCATGACCATGAAAATAAACACAAACACACATCCTTCACCCTTCACACATTGAACCAGAAACCCCCAACACCACACCAACACTGCACTATACAGCAGGATTCAAAAGAGCTACTACCCTGGGATAGAAGCTGTTTTTCAGCCTATTTGTCCTTGTTTTTATTATCCTGTACCGTCTGCCAGATGGTAATAGTTCAAAAAAAGGGTTCCCAGGATGAGATGGATCTTTGAGAATGTTTTGAACTTTCTTAAGGCAGCGGGATTTATAAAGCTCTTCCAAAGAGGGGAGAGGGCAACCCATGATCTTCTGGGCAATGGCGTTCACCCTCTGGAGGGCTTTCCTATCTGCCCCTGTACAATTGGCAAAGCATACAGAGGTGCAGTATGTTAAAATGCTTTCTATGGTGCAGTGGTAGAAGGTCACCAGCAGTTTTTCATTCAGTTGTTGTTTTCTGAGAAGCCTCAGGTAGCATAATCTCTGCTGGGCCCTTTTGACCAGGGCTGCAATGTGGGCACCCCAGGTCAGGTCCTCTTTTAGGGTAACACCCAGAAACTTAAAACTGGCCACTTGCTCCCCTCGGTCTCCATTGATAAGCAAGGGCTGGAGGTCTGATCTGTTCCTTCTATAATCCACTATAAGCTCCTTGGTCTTATTAGTGTTGAGGACCAAGTTGTTGTCTCCACACCACAAAAGCAACCGGTCCACCTCATCTCAGTAGGCAGACTCATCCACGCCCCCGGAGATAAGTCCCACCACTGTTGTATCATCTGCAAATTTACCAATAGTATTACTAGCGTGAGTGGGAATGCAGTCATGCACATAAAGAGTATAGAGTAAGGGACTCAACACGCCACCCTGTGGTGTACCAGTGTTAAGAATAAGGGCTGAAGAGGTATGATTATGTAATCTGACCCTCTGTGAGCGGCCAGACAGGAAATCCATAATCCAAAGGCAGATTGAATTAGAAAGCCCAAGGTCCAGAAGTTTAGGCACTAGTCTATGTGGAAGAATTGTGTTAAACGCAGAGCTAAAATCCACAAAAAGCATCCTCACATAGCCCTCCCGCTGTTCTAGATGAGTCAGAGCAGTGTGAAAAGTGATGGCTATAGTGTCCTCTGTAGATCTAATTTTTTTTTGTATGCAAACTGGTGTTTATCAAATGTATACGGAAGACCAGAAATGATGTGCCGGCAGACCAATTTCTCAAAGCACTTCATGATGATAGGAGTGAGTGCAACTGGTCTCTAATCGTTGAGGTTATTGATAGGGAACTTCTTTGGTGGCGGAATAATGGTGGAAGCCTTAAAACAAGATGGAATAGTGGACTGGGATAAAGACCGATTGAAGATCCTGGTAAAGACTCCAGCCAACTGATCAGCACAGTTATCAACCCCCCCCCACCCCCAATTCCTAGCCTTGTGTCATCGGCAAATTTGAAGCACATTCCTTCTATTCTCTCATCTAGGCAATTTATGTTTAGCTATCAAATTTATATGGCAGCCCATTTCATACAAGGGAACTTTGGACAGTGTGCAATAAAACCAACCCTTTAAAACTGAATGTAAAAACCAATCAAAGCAATCGAATAATTGTAAGTAAAAATGGATTCTGAGAGGGTTAATGAAGGAAGACGTGCTTTGCTGGCAGAGGGAGGGCCCTGGAATTGCACCCAGAGGCAAACGGGCAAGCGAGGAAGCTCACGGCACAGAGGAACAGCACATGCCTGCCTAGGAACATCCCCAGCTGCCTGTGCCATGCGCTGTGTGCAGCAGCCAAAGTCCCTGGACGCTCCTCCAGGGCAGCCCCACACAGGCCGCGGAGGTGACCAAGGTAGGAATCCCTGTGAGGTGAGCCACATGGGGTCACCCCTCCGGGCCGTCTGCTCCTTGAGTCCAGGAGGACCTCCCTGGGTCTATTTGGGACAGTGTGACCCCATCCAACACTTTATAATTTACTTAAACAATGTATATGGTCCCCCATCTCAGTCTACCGATAACAATTTAACAAATAACAAAACATGCGCTCTACACATGAGCTGCAGCCGGTGCAGAAGGCAGTGTGGCTCCCTGGACACACTCTTGGGAGCTCCTTGGGCTGCACATACAACACGGTTAGCCTGCGAGCTGCATTGGCTGCTGGTTTGCTTCCGGATCAAATTCAAGCCCAGGGTGTCTGAGGAGGGGGCTAGCCCAACCCTCTCACCCCAGTGGAAGAGGCCTGCTATGGACCCTGCCTGTTAAGGAACAGAAGCAGCAGGGCAAGGAGGTCACAGCCTTCTCTGCTGTGGGCCCAGTCTCGCTGCAGAGGTGAGAACTGGCCCCTCCATTGTGGCCGACTGGGAGGGAATCAAAAGCCAGCTTGACCTGCTGGCCAGGCCCCGAGGGGGCAGTAAAAAGTCCTCATTCCCATCCCATCCACCTCTTGGCTCTTGTAGGCAGGGCTAGAGAGCAGCTTTTAATAATGTTTGAATGTCAGCTCTTTTTAATCTTTTATTTTTCACTTGTTTCTATCATTTATAAGCCACCAGGAAACCTAATAAATAAAAATAAACAGGGAGATGAAATGGGATCTCCCCACCCCCCCACAACTTCTGGAGGCAAGTTGTTCGCTGGTTAATTGTTCTCACTGTCAGGAAATTCCTCCTTAGTTCTAAGTTGCTTCTCTCCTTGTTGAGTTTGCTTCTTGTCCTGCCCTTCAGGTGCTCTGGAGAATAGCTTGACTCCCTCTTCTTTGGGGCAGCCCTTGAGGTATTGGAAGATGCTCTCCTGTCTCCCCTGGTCCTTCTCTGCACTAGACTAGCCAGGCCCGGTTCCTGCAACCGTTGTTCTTCTTCCCGTTTTAGCCCCTTAATCAGGGTTTAGCTCTCTGGGTGCAACCAAGAGCGCTGGGCCCAGGAGAGACCCTTGCGGAGGGGGCCCTGCGTGCCTGCCTTCCCCTCCACACAGCATCACCCAGGGGGCAGCTCCCGTCAGCCTCTGCAAAGCAGTCTCGGGTCCTGGGTGGCTTTCGCCCGCAGAGGCTGAGGATGGGTCTCTCCGGATGGGTCTCCACCGACTCGAGCCCTGGGCCCCATCTGACCAAAGGAGATTCAAGCGAGAGGGGTGAGGTCAGGGGGACCCGGATCAAGTGCGGGCGGAGTCAGTTCTCAGGCCGCCTTCGCAGAGGGTCACGCTTGGACCTCCAGTTCTGGCCGCCCCGATGCAGAGAGGGGGGCTGGGGGGCCGAAACAGAGGAGGGACGGTTGCAAGAAGCGGCCGAGTCTGCTCTACTGGAGCGCGGGGGGGGGGGATGCCGACAGCCCCCCCCCCGGGGTTTGGGGGGCGGCCCCAAGGAAGCAGGCGGGGGGGGGTCGTCCTACCCCCCAAAGCACTAGAAGGCAGGAGCAACCGGCCGCGGAGAGGAGCAACCGGGAACTCGGGGGGGATTTCCGGGCAGGCAGGACCACCGGCCGGCGGAGCTGAAGCTGCGGCTCCTCCACCCTGGAGGGTTTTTTAAGAGGAGACCGGGCGGCCCCTGCCTGGGAATGGGGGCTGGACTAGAGGACCTCCGAGGACCCTCCAGACTCTGCATCCGGTTACCAGCGGGGCACGCGGGGCGGACATTCCGGGCCGAGGGCGACACGGGGGGCGGGCGGGCGGGCGGGCGGGGGGCGGGACCGCACCAAGGCGCGGCCGGCCGGGGGGGGGGGGGGGGGGGGGGGGGGGGGGGGGGGGGAAGGGACCGAACCAAGGGGCGGCCTGCAGCGGCGCCGGAGGGGCGGGGGGCGCCCCCCGGCGGGGCGTACCTGGAGGCAGAGGTGGCGTCGGGCGGGAGCGGGTTGCGCAGCGTCACCAGGCACTCCAGCGCCTCCCCGGCCAGGAAAGCGGCGCCCCGCAGCAGCGACGCCGAGACCTCGATCATGGCCGCGGAGGGCGGGGCCGGCCACGTGGCACGCGCACGCGCACTCGCTCCCTCTCGCTCGGCGGGGCGGGGCGGGGCCGGGCCCGCCTGCTAGGCCCCACCCACTCCGCTCCCAGCTCCTTGGCGCCGCCTGGGAATCCGCCGCGACGCGCCGGCCGATCCCGCCATGGCGACCGGGGGCTGCGCGGGCTGCGGGCGGGACGCGCGGGCGGAGGACGGGGCGGCGGCGGCGGGGGAGCTGATGAGCCGTTACGAGGGCCGGGCGGCGGGGCGCGGCGTGCCGCGGTTCGGGTGGCGGCTGTGCCTGGCCCACCGCTTCGCCGAGCGCAGGAAGCCCCTGCAGGCGGGCGACGTCTCCCCCGCGCACGCCCTGCGGCACCTGGGGCTGGCCTTCAGGTAGGGGGGGGGCCTTCCCCGGAGGGGGGCGAGAGGGCGCGCCACCCCCCGGCTGACCCCCCCCCCCGCTTCCCCCGCAGGTACCTCGTCTGGTGGTACCGGAAGACGCACGTGGAGAAGCGGCTGCCCTTCATCGACCTGCTGCACCCGCAGCCGCTGCGCCCGATCTACGGTAGGGGCCGCCCGGGGGAGGGGAGGGGGGCGCCGGGGGCGCCGTCCAACCACTCCCGCTCCTCCCTTCTCCGCAGGCTGCCCGCTGGGGGGCCTGGGCGGCGGCACCGTCACGCGCGGCTGGCGCGGCGACTTCTGCAGGTGGCAGCTCTCGCCGGGCATGTACCAGCACCGGGCCGTGGCGGCGGACCAGGTGGGTCGGGCGAGGAGGCGCGCCCCGGGGCTCCTCGGCGCGGCCCTCCGCCGCGGCGCCTTGACGGCCGGCCTGGCCCTCCCTCTCCCTTCAGTTCACGGTCTGCCTGCGGCGGAAGGGCCGGACGGTCTACCAGCAGGTGCTCTCCCCCGAGAAGCCCAGCCAGCTGCAGGGCTGGAACTGGGGCTTCTGCGGCCACTACGCCTTCTACCACGCGCTCTACCCGCGCGCCTGGACCGTCTACCAGCTGCCTGGGCAGGAGGTGGTGCTGACCTGCCGGCAAATCACACCGGTCATCCCGCACGACTACCAGGTGAGCCCCCCCCCATCCCGTGGCGCTGGGGAAGGCCCGGGCTTCAACCCCTGAGCCTCCGCCTGCAGTTGCACCGCTTCCCCTCCCCCACTTGGCTTCCAGCCACACACCTGCTGGATTTAATTGCTCCAGCAAATTTCCTCATCCGAACCTGCTGCTCAGAGAAAACATCCGCCCTGGGCTGTGTAATTTGTAATCAGCCTGCCTGCCAAAGTCGGTCTGACTTTGGAGTGATCTGTAAAGTGTAACTGCCTGCTTGAGGTTGCAATTTAAAAGGGAGCTGATGGAGGGAGTGGAGTAGGCTGCCGATGCGCTCCTCCTCCGGGCGACCACTGAGCCCCCTCTCCGTGGCCCTTTTCCAGTGGCCCGAGCTGAAGCCACAGGGAGAAAGAGCCAGAAAGAGCCGTATTGCCTGGGCAGAAGGGAGAGCTTTCCTGTTCTGGAGCCGCCTCCTTCTCCAGCCCTCGCCACTCTAGCCATGCCCTCCAGGAGAGGCAGCCTGCCGGATAACCCGCTGCTATGCCACTTGGGGCTTTAAAGGGGACCAGGGTCGCCCCATGGGCAGAGTAGTGCAGGGGTCCAAACGGGAAACAACGGGGGCATGGGAAGCCCGAGCGGGGCCTCCCGCTCCAGGAATGGGTGCAAGCAGAGTGCGAGGTAATCCTGCACAAAGGCCCCGCTAGCCACAGCTGCCACTTCCCAGGAGCCCGCCCCTCCCCCCCATTGCACACCCACTGAATGGCGGTAACAAACCCAAACGCCCACAGCCCCTGCGTCTTGCTAGGGTTGAGTCCCTGCTAATTCCCCCGGACTGCCACAGCCTCCTCCGTGCACTGGAGAAGCCCCCGAAGGGCACCACCTGTGCGGCTTGGGCAGAGGTGCAGAATGGAAGGTGCTAAAGGCCCCCATGCTGTTGAGTGACGTCCCCCAGGGGTTCACGTAGGGGTGAAAGAGGGCCGAGAGGACACGCCACCTGAAGAGGCCTCGGGCTGGGCCTTTCCCTGCCCCCCAACCCCAGTGATTCCACGCAAGGAGGAGGAAGGACGCCTGACATGGGACTCCCCCCTAGTCAGCCCAACAGGATACTGTGGCCGACGGGGAGATCCAGGGGGGCAGGATAAAGGCAGCCCCCTCCTTCGTCCTTGGGAGCTCTCCAGAGGTCACCAGGCACGGCCAGGGCCCTCCCCAGTGGTGCCTGTGGGAAGCCAGCCGTCCTCTTGGCAAAAGCTGCCGCAGGAGCCGCCCTCTGGGAGGGGGCAGGCTCTGGGATGGAGAAGGGGGGGCGGGTCCCCCAGAATCCGCTACCAGGGAAGGCCGGTCGAGGCGATTAAAGGCTGCCCAGGTAATCCTCGGCCTATGACCACAACCGAGAGCAGAATTTCCATTGCTGAGCAAGGTGGTCATTAAGTGAATTGCGCCCAACTTTGCAATCTCTCCTGCCACTGTGGCTGCAGTTGTTACGTGAACCAGGTGCTGATATTGAGTGAATCCCCCCCCTCCCCGTGTCGGGAGCCAGCTGGAAAGTCGCAGAAGGGGGTCAGGTGGCCCCAGGAGGGAGGCTGCCACAGCGGGGGTGGAATCAGGAGGACCCGGCCGGGGGCTATGCTGGGACAGCTGCAGGTGGGAATGGCCGGTTGTAGGCCGTTCCTTTCAGCACCCTTGAACCTTTGGCCACGGAACGTATGACTGTAGCCTGAGGACCACCTGTGCACGGGATGGGCGATGTTTCCTCTGGGCAGGGGGGCGGGGGCCTTGGCTCCTCCATCCGGTAGCCCTCGGATGCTCCTGGAAGGGGGGCCGGGAGGCCTGGCCTGAGCCCAGACGAGCCGCCCATCTTGTGCCCTCAGGACTCGAGCCTCCCTGTGGGCGCTTTCGTCTGGGAGGTGGAGAACAAGGGCACGGAGGAGCTGGAGGTCTCCATCATGTTCACCTTCCAAAACGGCACGGAGGCCAAGGAGGACCGCCGGGGCGGCCATTGGAACGAGCCCTTCAGCGTGGAGAAGGGGGGCAGCTGCGTCCGTGGGGTGATGCTGCACCACGCGACTCCTACGAACCCCTACACCCTAGCCATCTCTGCCCGGGAGAAGGTAGGCCCCGCGGAGACCCTGCCAGGAACGGTCCGCGGGAGCCTTCCAGGCCCTTCGGGGCTGCCTCTGGCAGGCTGGCAGAGCCCCCCTTGCGGCTTCTGTGCCAGGCCCGAGAGGTGGTGGGTGCATTCCCCCCTCTGGTGCCTCTGGGTTCTGGAAGGCCCCTGCTGGTACCCCACCCCACCCCTCCCGGCAGCCTCTTCTGGAGCTGCCCTCCCATCGCCCACGACTGCCCTGCTCCGTTGCTCCTCACCGCCGTCTTCACCCCTATCCCATCAAGGCAAAACTGAGGAGGGAGGGAGGGAGGGGGGCCTGGCTTATCCGTCCCCTCTATCCTGCCCGTCTTTCTTGTCCCCCCCACCCCACCCCAGGAAGGTGTTGCTGTTACCCACCTCACAGCCTTCAACCCTGCTGGCACCGGGCAGGAGGTTTGGCAGGATCTCTTGGCGGATGGCCGGCTGGCATCTCCTCAAGGTGAGCCCTGGGCTACTGGGGGGGGGGGCAGGGAAAGGCAGGAGGCCAGGCCCCTGATGCTCAGGGCTCTCTTGCAGGTCAGAGCCCCCCCACGGAGAAGGGGGAGGTGTGTGCGGCAGCCGTGTGTGCCACGTGCGTGGTGGCGGGTCACGGGCATGGGGTGCTGGAGCTGGGCCTGGCCTGGGACATGCCTCGCATCCGCTTTGGATCGGCGGAGAAGGAGCATTGCCGGTGGGTGCTTCCGGGAAGGGCTGGCTCCCTCCTGGGGGTCTCCGTGCTTTGGAGGTGGGCCCACCTGGGTGACCCACGCAGCAGCTCTGCCCAGGGCTGTGCCAGCATGCAGCACACTCACGGAGCTCACCCCCACCTGATCCAGGATGTGGGGCTGCCTCGGGACCAACCTGTGGGGTGGAGGTGGGGGCAGCCCTGCTGGGCTCAGGCGTGGGCCTCCTACGGCCTGTGGGCCTCTCCGACCCCCTGGCTGTCCCTGTCCAGCCTGCAGGGCAGCGGCAAAAGGCAGGGCAGCCTCCCCACAACAGGCCCGGTTTCCCTGGCATCCCGTTGGGGAAATTGCCCCCCCTCCGCTGGGTGTGACGGGGAGGGACTCGGCCGCCCTCTTTGCTTCCCAGCTGATGCTCTGGTTGGCTGAGGGTCCCTCTTCCCCTCTGCCGGCAGGTGGTACACCCGCTTCTTTGGCAGTGACGGGAACGCCTGCCCGGCACTCTCCCACCACCTGCTGAGCCGCTACGAGGTCTGGGAGGAGAAGATCGAGGCCTGGCAGGGGCCCATTTTGGCAAACAGGTAGCGCCCTGTGGGTGAGGGGCTTCCGAGGTGCAGGAAGGGACCCAGTGCCCGCCAGAGTTTTCCCGCTCTCCCTCTGCTGAGGTGCCGCCATGGTCCCCTCTGGCCAGGCTAGGCTGCTTCCATGCTGTCTCCTCTCCTCACCCTTGGCTTCTCGTCCCCTGCGTGGGGCTGCACGGACTCTGTGAGCCTTGGGGGGGCTACCTCCCCCCGCCCATTGGCGCTGCCTTCTTTCTGCTGAGCGGGTGCCTTGGCCCTGGCTCTTCCTGGGGCACCCGGCCAGGTGGGCAGGCCTGCTGGGGGTGAGCCCGCCCCTCGGAGGAGGAGGAAGAGGACCCACTGAGGACCCCGTGTGCCTCTCGCAGCGACCTGCCCCCCTGGTACAAGTCGGCCCTCTTCAATGAGCTATACTTCCTGGCCGATGGAGGCACCCTCTGGCTGGAGCTGCGACCCGAGGACAGGGAGGCCTTGCGGGATGCCCAGGGTCTCTCCCAGCTGCTCCCAGTCTTGCAAGAATATGGGAGGTTTGCCTATCTGGAAGGTGAGGCTTTGCTTTGGGGGGGCTGGCGGGGAGCGTCCGGGCTTCCCCCAGGAGGAAGCCCCTGGTGCTCCCGGGACGCCAGTGTGATGCTCAGCCGCTGGCGCTTCTTCCTTCCAGGCCAGGAGTACCGGATGTACAACACCTACGACGTCCACTTCTACGCCTCCTTTGCGCTTGCCATGCTGTGGCCCAAGCTGGAGCTCAGCCTGCAGTACGACATGGGTGGGTGCCCTGCAGGAGCCCTGGGCCGGAGGGTGGCCCTGGCGGGGGCGGGAGGAAGTGCCCCCCCCCCCCTTGAGCTGTGCCGAAGGCTCCTGGCGGCCTGGCCTGTGCTGAGAGGCTGCGGGCCGGGTGTTCGGACGGCTGCCGCTGATGGCGCTTCCCTGCCCTGCCCAGCTGCTGCAGTGCTGAACGAGGATCCTCACCCTCGGCAGTATCTCATGAGTGGACAGACGGCCCCCGTGAAGCTGCGCAATGTAGTTCCACACGACATCGGAGAGCCAGGTAAAGCGCCTCGTGTCTGGACGCAGGTCAGGCCTCGCTGGCAGCAGCTGCCCTTAGCCAGGACCAGCTGCCCTCGCTGTGCCCGGGGCTGGGGGCCTCGCTGCGTGGGGAGCGGGTGGACCTTCCCGGGGAAGGCTGGGGGCCTCCAATTTGCCTGAATGGACTCCCGGGGCGGCTTCCCCTGTGGCTGCTCTTGGGGTGAGCGGGGCTGTTGGGGGAGGAGACTGTGCGGTCCCCACCTTCTGGGTCTCTGGGTGGGTCTGGGCAAAAGCCCCCAAGGGGGAAGTCATCTGGGGTCCCTCCTTGGGGTGATGAGGAGCAGGGTGGGGCCCCTTGAGGCTTTCTGGGAAGCCACACCCCCTCCCGCTCTCTCCGGCCAGATGATGAGCCCTGGCAGCGGGTCAACGCCTACCTGATCCATGACACGGCCACCTGGAAGGACCTCAACCTGAAGTTCGTGCTGCAGGTCTACCGGGACTACTTCCTCATGGAGGACGCGGCCTTCTTGCGGGACATGTGGCCTGTCTGCCAGGTGCCGTGATGGGGAGGGCGGGGGGCTGCCAGCCACCCAGGACCCCCGCGGACCCCTCCTCAGACTCCTTTGCCCCCCCCCCTCAGACCGTGATGGACTCAGAACTGAGGTTCGACACAGATGGAGACGGCCTCATCGAGAACTCGGGCTTTGCTGACCAAACCTACGATGCCTGGGTGGCCACTGGAGCCAGGTGAGTGATGGGCCAGGAGCCCTGCCCCCCGCCCCCCCATCCTAGAACCCAGCCCAGTAGAGCCTCCTTCTGGGGGGTTGTTGGGACCCCTCCTCCAGCCTCTGTTTGGAGGGCCTGATGCCCCCCCCCCCCCAGCTGTTGTGGCGCCTGGGGCTGCTTGGTGTAGCCTGGCACCCATTTCTTGCCATCTCTTATTTCCTTTCCCCTGAACAGCAGGGGTGGGTGGTCTTTGAAGCACGGACCCGAGACCCCAATGCCCAAGGTAGAAATCCCACGTGGTTCCTGGTGCATCCCAGCTACAAACCACTGCAGCCTTTTGGGAAGATTCTTTGACTCCCCAAGACTGCAGGCCAAAGTGCCCAGGGGGAGGGGCTGGTGGTGGGGCCGAGCACCCAACCCACAACTGTAGAATTCAAGCCAGCCGCTTTGTTGTATTCTGCCTGTCATACAGGAATCTTCTCAGACTCCTTGCCTTCCCTTGGGAACAGACAGCAAAGGTTGCATGGCCCCGTGGGTGGGTGGGTGGGTGGGTGGGTGTGGTCAGTCCGGGTTCTCTTGCGGCTGCCCAGCCATTTAAGGCTCCTTCCTGCTTGCCACTCCCCAAGAAGTGACCGCTTGGCAGCTGAGCCCCTCCCAAAGGGCCCTGCTGCCTTCACTGGCTGAAGCAATTGCAAAGACCCCCGCCTGCCTCCCCTGCCCAAGGCCCCTGGTGCCCCCTGGAGAGGAAGGCTCCCCTGCTGGCAGGGCTGGGCAGTCAGGAGGGAGACAGAGGCGGGTGCCCTGCTCTGCAGAGCTGGCAGAACTAAAGGGGGGGGGGCACCATTTCAGCAACAGATCACGTGGACCTGATCCGGGGCCTCCTCCCTTGTGGCCTCTGGGCCTGCAGCCGCTGGGAGGGAGGGAGGGAGGGGGTTGCCTGGCGGGAAACGGGCTGAGTG
>NW_020716849.1:138791-154585 GCF_900518725.1 Notechis scutatus | reverse complement strand
GGGAAGAGGGCAGCTCCCAGTGCCCAGTCACCCCTCTGAGGGACGCAGGAGTGGGTCTCCCTGCCCCCCACCCTCCCCGGTTGGGAGGGGCTGTGGGCAGGCGCCTCTCTTCCCTCCCTCTGGGAAACCCCCCCTCCCCTTTGCTCCGCCAGCGCCTACTGTGGCGGCCTCTGGCTGGCGTCCGTTTGTGTGATGTGCAGAATGGCGGAGGCCTTGGCGGACGGGCCGGCCCTGGAGAGGTACTCGGACATCCTGGCTAAGGGCACGGCAGCCTTTGAGCGGCTGCTCTGGAACGGTAGGTCTGGGCCGGGCCGGCGGGCGAGCAGGGCTGGGAAGAGCCCCGGCACCCACCTGCCCCTTCCTCTCCTGCAGGGAAGTACTACAACTACGACAGCGGCCGCGGCCCCTCTTCGGACAGTGTCATGGCGGACCAGCTGGCCGGGCAGTGGTTCCTGCGGGCGTGTGGGTTGGGCGAGGGGCGATCCGAGGTGAGAGCAGGGGGCAGGGGCCTTGGGGGGCAGGGGCTGTGGGGCGGGGCTCCACGAGTCCCCCTCGGTCCTTGCAGGTCTTCCCTCGCAGCCACGTGCTCAGCGCCCTGAAGACCATCTTTGAGCTGAACGTGCTGGGCTTTTCGGGAGGGGCCATGGGGGCCGTGAACGGCATGCGCCCCTCGGGACTGCCAGACACCTCCAGCCTGCAGTCGGACGAGGTGTGGGTGGGCGTGGTGTACGCCCTGGCCGCCACCATGATCCAGGAGGTGGGTGACGGGGGCCCCGGGGGGAGGGGAGCGGGTGCGGGCTGCCAGCCTGACTGACGGACTGGGCTTCCTCTCGCCCAGCACAGGGCCTGGTGCAAGAGGGCTTCTGCACCGCCGAGGGCTGCTACCGGACCGTCTGGGAGCGGCTGGGCATGGCCTTCCAGACCCCCGAGGCCTACTGCCAGAGGAGGGTCTTCCGCTCGCTGGCCTACATGCGCCCCCTCAGCATCTGGAGCATGCAGCTGGCCTTGGAGCGGCGGGCGGCAGTAGGGCAGCCCTTCCCCGCCCTGCCTGTGGCCAAGTGAGCCAGGGGAGGAGGGGCAGGCTGTGGCTCCTGCTTGGCACCCCTCGGGTGCCACCCGGTCTGCCCTGGGCGGTATGAAGGAGCTGCTGGGCAAGGGGGCAGTTTAGACGTCTTGGCGTTCTTCAATCTTCAACACCCACCCCCCACACCCACCCCTTTGATTTGCACACAATCACGTTCTGTATAATCTGAAGTTATTTTTAGATGCTGAATAATTTTAATTTAAAATAAATGGAACTTGGCGAGAAAGCTTTGCAGAACCCTCATTGGTGGCCGTGATTTGCAAAGGCAGGAGGGGGCCGGGGTGCCCCAGGTCCGGCCTAGGCTGATCAAGGAGACCTTGCAGACCTGGTCCTTCCCCGGGGGGGGGGCTGCTTCTCTCCATCTCCCAGGGCAGGGGGTTTGCTGCAGCCGTGTTGCCAATCGCTCCGCCAATCGCTCTGCCAGGCCCGGGCACAGGTGTTCGTCCACTGGGAGGGGGCACTGGGAGCTGGGCTTGGGCAAGGGGCAACTTCCCTGCAAAGGGCTGGCCAGTCCCACAGGGTTTCACGTTGCCCCAGAGTCTGGTCCTCCTCCTTTCCCACCACCTATGAGCCTCTGGGTGGCCCTCCTTCCCCTGGGCTCATTCACACACACGCAGAGGACGGAGCTCCGTCTCCTCCTTGCCCTGTGAAATGGGCACCCCTGCCTGCCCTGGCCTTGCAGTCATTCTGGGCCTCCAGGCGTGGCTGAGCTGTGGCCCTCTGGCACCCGGGAGCAGGGGGTCGATGGTTCTGGAGGGGCCCCAGGGTGGGAGCGGAGGATCTCTCAGTGACCCTCCCAGAGGAGGAGCTGCTGGGTGCCTCCTGGAAAGCTTGGCCTCAGGGTGGGCCCTGGGCACCCTGGCAGCTTCCTGGCAACCGTGCCACATTGCTCGGCCTCCGCCCAGGGCTTCGGCTGCCTTGAGCCCCACCTTCCTGGAAGGTCAGGAAAGGCACAGGGGGCAGGTGAAGCCCCTGCAGGCTGAGCTGAGACCCCATGCAGCCAATCTTAATGCTGCCCCACCTGGACTGTCCGAGGGGTCAGGAAGAGACCCCTTCTGGGGACAGCGTGAACCAAGGGGAGTCGCAGCTGTTCCCAGAAGAGAGAAAGAGACACACACACGCCCCGCCATTGCCCAAAGGCCAACCTCTGATTGCAAGGCGCCACCTCACCTGCATCCAGCCCTGCCCTTGGGGGGGGGGCGATAAGACCCCCCCCCCAGAGGAGACGTCCTCAAGAATTAAGGGAAGTGGGGTTCTTGCTGGGGGGCCCTGTGGCTGCCTGGTCAAGTTGAGGGACTGCCTGGGCGTGGGGTTCTTGGGCAAAGCCAAGGGCGCTTCTGGTGAAGGAACTGAGCTGGAGAGAAAGCCGTGGGGTGGGGGGCAGACAGCCCATTGAGGGGACGGGACGGTCGCTCCTCTGCCACTTTCCTGCGCCACGGCTGGCTGCGGTTCAAAGGCGCCTCTCCGGCAGTGCGCTAGTTCCCCATCCAGAGGGCAGAAAGGTCCCGGGTCGGTCCTGCAGCCGTGCGGGCAGTACATGGCCCAAGAGGGGGGGGGGGCATTGGCTCCCCCCTTCTGAAAACAAATCCAATGCCAGGAAGAGGAAGATGGGGGCTGCAGAAGTGCCACGAGCAGCAGCCAGGCGCTTCCCCCTCCCTCTCCGCACATCAAGCGCTTCGGAGGGCTGCTTAGAGCTTGGGGGGGGGAGGAGGAGGAATGGGGGCCACGTCACTCGGGTGCTAGTTTAGAGGAGGAAGGGGAAGGTCACCACCTGGGGGCTCTTTGGTGGGGGGAGGAAGTGGGGAGAGGGACCAAAACATGGGGCATAGTTACTTGTTTGCATGCAAAGAAACTTCTGTTGTATCCCCAACGTGATTTGGCCGCTTTAGGTTGGGGGTGTCAAACTCTGCGGCCCCTGGGCCATTTGCGTCGTGCTGGCCACACCCACCCCATTTTAGCACAGGGGGGAAAGTTTTAATACGTCACATGACAACGTAGCCTCGTGAGTTTGACACCCCTGCTTTAGGTGAAGCAGGGTTGGGCCACCGTGCACCCCCCCCAGGGGGCTGGGGGGCAATTTCCCCCCTCTTTAATGTCAGGCATGCTTGAATGACAGCCAAGGCACACGTGGCGCTCAAGAAGACTCTCGCCAGACGGCCCAGGCCCTGCAAAAAGCCTCTGCGGGTGTTCCCTAATGGACACTAGAAGAAGAATCACAAAAGCGAATAAAGGATGCCCCCCACCCACCCCCGCAGTGACCAACTTAATGCTTTACAACTGATGCGGCTACCCAGCAGCCTGCGAACAAGCCCGGGCCTTTGCCCAACACAATTCTCGCTGCCCCTTTGGGTCACTTGGTGCTGCCTGAGCTTGGTTATTTTCTTGCAGGCATTTTGCAAGAGCCTCCAAGACCGAGAGGGCAGGACACTACAATATAAAGTGAGAGAACCCCACCCCCTCCTTCCTAGCACTGATGATGTTACCTAGTTGGGTCATGAAACACCTGCAAGAAAACAACCCAGCTCAGAAACCACCAAGGACCCCACAATTCAACCCTCACCTGCAAAGATCCTTCTGCAGGGATGCCTTTCTGGTGGTTTCTCTGTCTGGAAACTTTGGCCATGTTATGCATCTGAACGGAGGAGGGAGAGAAACGGGGGAGGGGGCGGTAAGTTCTCTTCCATCCCCTCCTCCCCCCAGGTTAACTGCATTCAAGGGAAGCCTATCAGATGCACCCCACCCCACCCCGCCAAAACACATGAGCGGCTTAAAGTGCCCTTGTAAGAGGTCGACCTTCACAGCAAGCTGAAGCCCCCTTGAGTGGCGACAGGGTGGCGTCTCAGCCAGAACTTCTGGCCCAGAAAGCCAGAATGTTGCTGTTAGTTGACCGGATCTCAAGGATAATTGGCTCACATGCTGACCTAGTGGGAAGAGATGCACGATCATAATAATCATAAGGTCACACAGATAAGCTTCTTCAAAACCTTGCAATCTGCCTTTGGCTCCCCCCTCCTGGCATGAAGCCAATGCCCGGGAGAGGAGAAGGGGGACTGGGCCAAAGGGATCGGAGCCTTGTTTCCGCTCTGGCCACGGGCCGCTCAGCAAAGCCCCCGAGCCCCCCCGGGGCTCCGCTAGATCCGGCCTTGTTGCTTGTCTGCCTGTAAGCAAACTTAGGCTGCAGGACCTCCCCGTGTGAGTTGGTCGCCTTGGGTGAGCCAGGGCTGGGCCGCCACGGGCACCGCGGGGCCTGCTGCTGCGTGGCGGCCGGTTCCGAGGGTCAGCTTCCCCCGGAGACCAATAGCTGAGCGAAGCAGCCCGGCCCTTCGCCCCGCAGAGCGGCAGTTTTCGCCAGAAACTGAGGTCCGTTTTCCGGGCAGCAGACCAAGAAAACCACGGGGACCCCCAGCGTCTGCCCACGCCCGCCAAAGTCACGGCCAGCGCGCGCCCTAAGGACCAGCGGTTTCCGAGAAGCGTCCGCCCCCTCGGGCGGGGATCCTGCCCCCCCCCTCCCTCCCGCGAGGGGTGGGCGGAGGTGAGCGGGGCTTCATAAGGGGCCATCCCGCCCGGGGCTGGCAAGTCGAGGTTCCTGGAGAGCACCATGGCGATGGGCACAGCACTTCTGGGGCTCTCCGCTCTCCTGCTCGGCTACTCCGGCATCTCTGCCGAACCCCGAAACTCGGAGCGCTTCCCGCGGAAGGTAAGAGGCGGGGTGGCGGGCAGAGGGTCCCAGCCTCCCTCGTGGAAATCTCCCGCTGCCAGGCTCTGCTGGGGTGGGCCGCAGGTGCTGCGCAGAGGGTGCCGCTCCCTCGCGGTGGGTCGCACCCGGTCCAGTCGCGCCGAGCGCCAGAGCCTCTGGGTCCCTGACGGCGGCCGGGCGGCCGAGCGTTTGCTCCTC
This sequence comes from Notechis scutatus, assembly GCF_900518725.1. The sequence continues at coordinate 149,606 of NW_020716849.1, read as the reverse complement.
TGCCGCGACTTCGGCAGGCTGCTCGCTGGGCAGATGGCAGGCGCCTCGACCGAGGGGGCTTCGGGATGCCGGCCCTCCCGGCGTGGGCAGCCCGGGGGATCGGGCGCGTGGGAGCAGCGGGAGTTTTCAGACCCCCGGAGAAAAGGGAGTCAAGCAGACTCTCTACCTGCTGGACAGCCTGGCTCGCCCAGCGCCGTGACCTGCTTTCCTCCCCCTCCTTTAGTGCGCCCTGGCCGGCAATTGGGTGAGTAACCAGGGCTCCAAGATGGTTATCTCCGACAGCGATAATTCCGGGGTGTTCAGCGGCTCCTACCTGACGGCCATGGCTGCCACCGACAACACCATCCGGCCATCCCCTCTGCAGGGCGTCCAGCACCAGGTGGACCAGCGAGCCCAGCCCACCTTCGGCTTCACCGTCAACTGGAGCTTCTCTGGTAGAGCCACCCACTATTTGGACTGGAATCAAATAGAATGGGAGGAGGGAATCTACTGGATCTCCCCTTCCTTAGATCTGCCTTTGCAGGTGTTTTCACTGAATGTTCCCTCCTCCCCATTAGCTGGAGCTGCCCAAACACTTCGGAGCCCATAAAATTCCTTGAGTCTCCAGGTGCCACGGGCGTGGAGTCAGTTATTTGGGTGGGTGGATCTATGGGACCTACAGCCCACCCCACCCCCCACCCCCATGCTACACCCCCATGTTACCTGCCAGTGAGTCTCCGGCCCGATTCCTCTCTCAGAGTCCATCGCCGTCTTTGTGGGCCAGTGTTTCCAGGATGGGGACGGAGAGGAGCAGCTGAAGACCACCTGGCTGCTGCGTGAGGAGGTGGAGTCCGTGGCAGAGGATTGGGGGGCAACCCGGTAAGAGAAACCAGGGGCTGAACTGCTTTGCAATCTAAGTGGAAGAGCTGCGGGGGGACTCTTCTTTTTCTCTCCCCCTCCCTCAAAAAAGTCGGCTCTTGAAAGGATGCACCAATGGTTTGTGTCTCTCAGGGTCCTTTCAGCACCCAGAGCTGAGCAGCTCCCACAGGAGAGGCTGGCATTTTTAGTCCACTAGACGTGGTTTCTGCCACTCCCCCCCTCCCCCCCAAAGAGACCCAGAAAAGCTTTTGACGAGGTTCCCTAGGTCGTCCTCAGTGGGTGGCATCACTGTCTGGTGGGCCCAAGCTGGCAACACGCAGAAAGCTGGCATTAATTGCTCTACTACTCAAATTGGGGAAAGGTAGCCAGCACAACCCCCATGTTTGTATGGGGCCAAGAGGCAACCAGGGTGGCTTCCCCAACACAAGGCCTGCAGCCCTTCACCTCCCCTCCTCGGGGCCCTCGGGAACCGCTTCAAGGGAGGCCCACCAAAGAAAGACACAGGAGATTTCGCCCTTTCCCCGTCAGACGTGGCCTGCAATGTGTGACTGAGGACCCTCCCAGCCCTGGCTGCCCCCCACCCCAGAAGCAGCAGTGTCCATTTCCTTCCCCCCTCCTTTCCATTGTCACCTGAGTGGATGGAAGGAGGGAATGGGGTGGGGGGTAGCATGCTCAGTCTGGGGGGACAGCAGTGATGCCACCATGAATTTTGAAATTTTCCTGCTTCATTGCAGGGTTGGCACGGACACTTTCTACCGCACCAAGTGAGAGGGTGAAGAGAGCAAGGCTTCCACGGTTCCTGCCTTGGGGGGGGAGCCTTCCTTCCTCCCCATCAGCCGCTCTTCCCCAATAAACTCTTTTCCTGAGCAGCCTCAGCCTCCCTGCTCTTTCAGAAGCTCCCTGGGTGCCAGTCTGCAGGCTTCCTGCAGATACTGGGTAGGAGGGTGGGTTCAAAGCAAACTCTGGGGTTCAAGGGCCCTTTTCTGGTACTTTCTCCCTTATTTTAGCTTGGCTTGGCTCAGTCCTGGGGAGAGGGTGCTTTCAACACGCAGACAGGCTTGATTCGAGGAGACCTCAGGAGACCTCAGGGGCATAAGGGAGGCTGTTCTTGTGGTCACTCCTGATTTGGCCCCCTCTTGTCTCTTCAACTGCCCTGCCCTTAACACAACTGTTGCCCTGGAGGACTGCTGGGAACCTGCAGCCAATCCATAGGGCAGCAGTGCCAGGAGTTACAGACCTGTCCGGGTGGAGCCAGGGCACCTTGCTACTTTGTGAGCTGAACTGGTTCTCAGTGGTTCTCTGTACAGGACCAGCTGTTGGGGGTCCCCTGTTAAGCCCTATGACCCCAACCATCTCGGCCATTGGACCAGATTAGACAGAGTTGCACCCTCGGGGTCCCTTCCTTTAAGCAGTGTCATTTGGGGAGAGAGACCAGGTGTGCTAATCCCATTTTGGCCATGACCTCTGAATTCATGGATTCCTTGCTGATAGATTATTGCGGTATAACACAAATGCACTGAAATCATTTTGCAGGATGGGGGGGGGGGGGTGAAAGGAAAATTTTCCACAAGCATGGATGGCCCTGAGGAGGGTGTAAGCATGGAAATGAGGCCAAGCAGGTTGCTCTGATTGGATCCAAGAGAAGCTTTAAGCCAGGCATGCAATGGGGCACCTCAAGATTCGGTCTTGGACCTGGCACTCTTCAACGTCGTCACCAGTGGTCTAGATGAGGGGATAGAAAGGGAACTCATCATATTTGCAGACGACAGGAAGCTTGTGTGTGTGTGTGTGTGTGTGTGTAAATAGACAACACTTTAGATGATAGAGTCAAGATTCAGAAGGATCTTGGCAGACTTGAGCATTGGGCACTATCCATAGAATGTACCTGGTTCGACAGTACGGTAGTAACTGTGAGAGTATCCTGATGGATGATTGCTGAGGTATCTACCAGATAAACCCACCAAGCAAAACTAAATCCACAACATAAGAGGATTCACGAGGCAAGAACAGTCCAGAGTTCACAAGGCATGATCCAAAGTCAAGGCACGCTGTCAATCCAAAGGAAGGCAGGAATCACAGCAACCAAGAAATAGGCAGATAGGAAATGAACACGTTGTTCCTAGCATGGGCTCCGCCTGTCTGCCATGCTACATAGCCAGCTTCTAACGCAGCCCATCCAGAAGGACTGAGGCCGCCACCTCACCAGTAATCTGGCTGATCTTCTCTGTTTCTGCCTTTTCTCTGCCCTACCTGTCCTTGGTCAGGTGCGGAAGGCAGATTTCCTCTTTCTCATCTCTGACTGGCTGCAGCGGCATGCTTCCCCCCGCCCTCAAATACTCAGGATTGCCCCGCTGCGCTTCAGCCAATTCCCTCTCTGACGCCACTGACCACCTTCCCTCCAGACGTGCCTGGGACTGGTTCATCCTCCTCCCAGCTGGCATCTGGAGAGTTATCAGGGGAAGCATGGGGGGGAGTCATCACAATTGGTCGCCCATGATGTGCAGGGGGTCATCCTGGACAAGGGGTTGTCCGACCTTGTCTTGAAGTCCTCCAGCAGTGGAGCTTCCACACCTCCAGGAGGCAAGCTGCTCCCTTGATTGATCCCGCTGTCAGGAAATCCATCTCTTTCCAGGCTGAACCTCCTGACCAGCAAGACAAGGGAAGCAGGATATACCACACAGGACAAAGAGTGCCTGTGCTGAGACCACTGTTCAAACCTCAGACTCACTCGCTCACACACACACACACAGAGTTACCATGAGGCAATAGTAAGTTACTCAAGGCTGAAGAGTTAAAGAACACGCAGGGAAAGGAATGTAAGAATCTCTTGGAAGGAAAGCCTGCCTGTTGAGTTTTGTTTTCAAAAGAAGAGAACTTAGAGCCACAGCAGGTTCATCAGACTGACCCAAAGCCAGAATTCCAGGCTGTTTTACAGGACCAGGCCACCCAGGGACAACAACAAGCGGGTGGTTATTTCCCCCGCAGAAACCATGGACCGGGACAGTTGCCTTTAGTTGAAGAGAGTTCCTTCCTTGCTTGGCCGGGAGCCTCACGGAGCCTCTTCTTGGCTCTCTTCTCCACACACCTGGCTTGGCTTGAGGGTCTTGCCTGGTTGTCTGACGGCTCCAGCTTTTCTGATGATGCCAGAGTCTGAACAGTGGCTCCCTGCTTGGTATTTGGCTCCCCTAAAGACCAAGCGAAGCGCACAGGTTCCGGCCTGATTCGGCCACTGAGGCAGCCTGAGATCTCTGAAGAGCTCAAATCGAGGGGTCTCCTGCCCCCCCCCCCACAAATCTCCCTGAGGTTTCTCATACCATCAGCCACGTTATCCTACTGGAGTGACCCTGGGGGATGGGAGGGGGGCACTATGTTCCTCATCCAGCCCTCGCCCCCCCCCCTCCCCTCTACTGTTCCACCACACACCCCCAAGGCTCCTGGTTAAGTGACTGGACAGCTTGGGGCTCTTTGTTGCTTTGGTTGGAGCTTCTCTGCCCTAGGATACCACAGGTGGTGTCACTCAGGTGCTTCTCTCGCGCCCGGTGGCAGTGGGGGTGGAGTGGGGGGGGCGGGTTTGGCAGGGAGTCGACCCTAGCAAGGCAGAGGGGCTCTGAGCGGTTTGGGTTTCCCCTGAAACTGGAGAATCTTGTTACCGTTAAAAGTACTCCTACACAGGGCCGGTGTGCAATTGGGAGGTGGCTCCTGGCGGGGGAAGCGGTGGCAGCCGTGGGTAGGAGGACTCTCGCCCAGATAAGACCTTTTGTCCCGTTCTGGACTGGGAGGCCCTGCCGACACGCACGTCCGGCCGCTTCCCATTCCCACCACCGCAACACTCGCCAAGCAATATTGCAAGACTCTGCAGAAAGATGCCCCCACCCCGAGCTACTGCGGGGCAGCTGTTGGGGAGCGGCGGGGGGGGGGAGGGAACCGGCCGCCTGCTCGTGGCTGCTTCCTGCGGGGTGTCTTTCGCTCCCGGTGGTGCAATTAATCAGCCCCGGAGTTCTGCCGGTAAATCATTAAACTCCGGTGAGAAGCCGAAGGATCTTTCTCCCCTCTCGTGCCCGTCCCCGCCTCCCCGCCGCCACTTTACTTAAGGAAGGAAGAGGAGGAAGGTTGAGGAACGGCGGCGCGGTGCATGCAGAAGCAGGGACCTTGGAGGCCATCTAGTCCAACCCCCTGCTCGAGCAGGAGAGTCTATTCCAAATATTAGGAGAAGAGGAGGAGGAGGAGGCTCTGCTTTTCTGTTGGCTGGAAATCTTTCTTATGAGTTGAATTATTTCCTTCCTTGTGATTTTTCTTTTTTTCCCCTTTAATGGTTTTTGTTTATTTCTGTCTTATAAACTTTTAGAAAGTTTTAGACAAAGGCGTGATCCCATTGGTTGAAACGATCACGTGATTTGCCTAGCTTCGTTATTCCTGGGGGTTATTCCGACACAAACCACAAGAGGGAGCAAAATACTAATTTGAATCAGGAGACTGTGAAACTAGGAGCGTGCAGCTTTGCTTTTCCTTAACGTTTTGGGGGATCAATTAATCAGAAGGCCTCAGGTTTACTTTTATTTAACTTTTTGTGAGCGAAAGACTATTTTTCAACAGAAGAAGACGGCTTTTATCAGGAGCTCAGACTTACTTCTACTTAACCTTTTTGTTAAAACAGCCATCAATTTGTAGACTAGACAATTTTTCCAGAGTGCTATGTTGTCTCCCAGATTCAAAGATGTGACTGAAGTGATAAAGGCTGATAGATTCTTTTCCATATTCCGCTTACTTAATCAACTGATTAACAAAGTTGGGAGGGGCCTTGGAGGTCTTCTAGTCCAACCACTTGCTCAAGCAGGAAGACCCTCTACCATTTCAGACAAATGGCTGTCCAGTCTCTTCTTACAAACTTCCAGTGTTGGAGCATTCACAGCTTCCAGAGACAAGCTGTTCCACTGGTTAATTGTTCTCAGTGTCAGGAAATTTCTTTTTAATTCTAGGCGGGATCTCTCCTTGGTTAATTTCTATCAGTTGCTTCTTGTCCTGCCTTCAGGGGCTTTGGAAAATACCCCCCCCCCCATCTTTGTGGCAGCCCCTCAAATATTGGGCGACTGCTCTCATGTCCCTCCCAGTCCTTCTCTTCACTGGACTAGAAAACCCCCCCTTTTCCCCTCTCCCCTCTTTCTTGTTGGGATGTATGATACAAGATAGAATGTAAATAATTACTCCTCCTCCACAGAAGTACACAGCACTCGGGATGAAAGCCTTCTTGGAAGTATTTGAATATCAAGGAAGAAAGAAATGGCATTGTCGTAGATCTCAACTAAGAAGTCATAGATGAACTCTGCCAATCAGTTAGCAGAGGTTTGCAGGAAACACATTGTGGGAACCAGGGGTTTTAACTACCCCGGGTCAACTGGGAAACCAACTCTGCAGCTATTGGGGAGGCCAAACAGGCTCCTGATTTGCCTGGCTGACATCTTTGTCCTACAAAAGGTGGAGGAGGGAACTAGAGGGACTTAATTCTTACTCAAAGGGATGACATGGTTGAGGGAGTGGAAGTTACGGGAACTCTGAGGGAGAATGATCATCTCAAACTAGAATTCACCATAATGTAGGCAAAGGTGACTGAACAAAGTCAGGCCAGTATTTTAGTCTTTAAAAGAGTTGACTTCAACAAACCAAGACATTAGGAAGGATTCCATGGACCTAGAAGGAAATCAGGATGCCTGGGATATTCTGAAAAAGAAAATACTAAAGGCCTCCAGAAGCAACACCACAAAGAAAGAAAAACAAGAGAGACCAGCATGATTGCACCAAGAGCTTTTGGACAAGTGCCACACCCTCAATCCGGCTGGATGCATCTCCGAGAGGGTTTCAACTTAGACCTTAGTCTGAAAACTGGATAATGCTGTAGGGATAGAAATGGTCTGTAGTAACGAAATGCAATGCAAAAAAATGGGACTGTACCTGTCTCTAGCACTGGAAAGAGTCAGAAGTCAATGCTTCTTTTATTTGCTGCTGCTTCTTTTATCCTGCACCCCCTTTCCCTATTTTATACTATAAGAGACTTCAATAAAACAATTCTAAAAGAAGGGCACACCTGATAATTTCCTTCAGGGTTGCCTGCCAAGCGGCCCTCACAAACCAGGAGGGGCCCGGCTGCCCTTGTGTAGGGCTAGGGAGCAGAGGAGGACTTGGAACAGAGAAGGGAGGGGTCCTGTTTGGGCCACGGTTGGGGTTGATTTTTGTTAAGGTCTTGAGATTTAAGAGCCGACCAGCAGTGAATAGCTGCCAGATGCGGCTGATGTAATAAGCGGTCATTCAGCATAGCATGGGTATTTAAAGATCCCTTTAAGAGGTGTTTATATATTGCAGGCATTAGAGGGCAGGGTTCTCTCTCATGTCCAATATTCTTTGCAGTTAGCTAAGAAGTTTGCTTGAAATGTATTTTGCCTACCACATATATTTCTGTATATAACTGTTGTATATAAACCACTGTTAAAAGTCTAAGTCTCTGTGTGTTCTGTTTTGCTCCTGGGTTGTGGGGCATCCATCACCTTGAAGCTGGTCCCAATTGGAGCCGATAGGGAGTGAAAAATCCCGCCATGCAGCCTGCTTTGTGGGGTGTCGTGGAGTCTGGTGCCTCTTCTCTCTCTGCTGCTGCTGGGTGAGACCACGTGGTGAGCTACCACGAATAGGTGGGTGGCACTCAGGCGGGCATCTCCATCTCAGGCAAAGTAAGAGCTGCTGTGGGTGTTCTCTTGCTGGGTTTGCAGGCGGGGAGACAACAGGCTTCAGCTGAAGTGGCTGTAGGCAGAGGACTCCGCTGTGTGTCTGGGGTTTACCGTCTTTGGTCCTGGGAGAGCTTGCTCAGCCTGGGACAGACCTGATGCATAATCGGGTGTGTGTGTGTGTGTGTGTGTGTGTGGCATGTGTGGCTCCTGCCCAAGGAGCAAGTGGCAGAGGTGGCTGGAAAGGCACTTGCTCAATTTCGCAATGTGCATCAGTCGCACCCCATCCTCATTTGAGGGTCCCTTCTTTCAGCCACTCATGCCCTGGTCACACACACATACCCATATTCACTGTAAACGTGCTCTGGGGGGGCTACCCTTGAAAAGTGCCCAGAAGCTGCAGCTGATGTAGAATGCAGTGGCATAAGCAGTTTTGGGTGCCCCAAGGGTCACACATGTAACCCCTCTGCCAAGTGACTCCATTGGGCATCAGTTTACTCTCGGGTCCAATTCAAGCTGTTGGTTATCATCTTCAAAGCCCTTCATTGGGCCAGCACTACGTTATCTGAGGAGCCATGCCTATTTCGCCAGCCCATAGCACTCGGGCAGGCAGGGCGTGCTGTGACCCCGGCCAAGAACCCCAAGTGACCTTCTTTGCTGCTGCCCCCGCTTTATGGGCCGCCTTGCCCCCAGAAGTGAGGCAGGGCCCTCCTCTACTGGCCTTCCAGAAGAGCCCCGAGAGCTGCCTCTGCCAACTGGCACCGGTGCCTAGTCACCTTGAGGGGGGTTGGTAGGAAGCTTTCCTCAAGGGCTGGCTGCCCAGCCTCTTCTTAAACCCCTCCCGGGTGTGGGAAGCCAACGTCGTCCGTCAGGCCGCTCCACTGTGGAAAATCTTTACCACCAGGAAGTCTTTCCCTACATTTAAACAAAACCTGGGGCAGGGCTGTCAACTCCCCACCCCGCACGATGCGTCACAGGCTGGCCACACCCGGTTTAGTGGTGGTGGGGGGAGTGAGTTTGACACCCCTGATCTAGGGAGTTCCCCCTTAGCCTTTCTGTCCTGGAAAAGCTTCTGGCCGCTTCTCCTTAGTTTTCCTTTAACACACCTGAACTCCGGATGAGCACAACTTTGGCAGCCTAAAACTCTGCTGGCCTTCCTCCATGTCCCCCCACAGCCACCCCTCGCATGCAGCCATGGGCGGTCCCGGGTTCTCTGGCCCAATTGTCCCAAGCCATGAAGCCCTAATTTCTCCCAAAAGCCTGGCCTTTTGCCCCGTGGAAGGAGATCCTCCAAGGTGCCCTCCCAGGCTGCTCTCCCCTTCGGCCTTCCCAGGCAGGGCCAGACCCGTCCATGTTGTGCCTTCTGCACCCCGACAAGCAGCCCCCCCCACTCCTCTTGTCGGAGAAGAGTGACCCGCCTCCCACGCACTCTCTGAATGGGGGCGCTCGCCAGAGGCAGGCAGGCAGGCAGGCAGGCGCGCATGGGGCTGCTTCTGCTGGGGGTCCTTCCCGTGTTGTGCAGCATTCAAGGGTTGAGAAGAGGCTGGAAACCAAACTCTGAGCCCTTTCCTTGAGTTCCCACAGAAACCCAAAGCAGGCCAAGCTGTGGGTTAGGTTGGGTGCTGGGTGCCTCTGCGAGGCAAACCCGGAGAGCCAGGAAGGCCCGACGGCTACAGGCCGAAGCACAAGCCAGCCCGGTGGGGCAGCCCAGGTGACACCCCTTTGGCCCAAGGACCGCAAGGGAGCACCTGCCAGGCTCAGCTGGCCCCCAGGAAGGCCGCCCGGAAGGCTAGGTGCTGGAAGAGGGACAAAGACCGCCCACAAGTCTGGGGACAGTCCCAGTGGCGATGGGGACACCCCAGGGAGAAGGCTGGGGATGGATGGTCCTGGAGGCAGCCCCCCTAAGGCGGCCATGCACAATCCACCCGTGGGAAACGAGGGGCAGCTGGGCAGGACCCAGGCCACTTCAGAGGGAGTGGAGAGCCATTTATTGGTTGCCCTGTACAGGAACACAACACGAAGCAGGACCAGAGCAAACCTTTCAGCGTCCGTCCTCTCCAGCCCAGCCTCACGCTCTGGGGTGGGCCAACCCCGGCCCTTGCTTCATGCTAGCTGTGGGGGGACCCCCAGAGAGGCAGGGCAGATGCCTAGGAGGGGGGCAGAGAGCATCTCCTACTGGGGCTCGCAGCGGCCCTTCTTCGGAGCCTGGGGTGGCCCGTGAAGCCCCCGTCGGAGGAGCCCTGCCAGGGCAAGGCCTCTGTCGCTGAGCAGCCCCCCTCCCCTTCCGAGCAGTCTCCCCTTCCAGATCTCGGCATCTACATGTTGCAGGCAAAGCAGCCGGAAGCCCTCACATTTCATCGGAGCGATGGGGCTGCAGGATGACGCTGCTGGCACCCTCTGTCCGGCCAGGCTGGTCGACAGAGGCGGGTGGGAGTGCCCTCTCCTTCCCCGGAGGGTCCTTGGGGGCGAGGAGGAGCCCCTCCAAGGCAGGGGAAGGGGAATCCGAGGAGGAGCTGCCGTTGCTGGCCGAGGGCCCCCCCGCAGTCTCCAGGGCATTCGGTGGACCTTCCAGGGACGCGTTGAGGCTTCCTGCAGCCCCAAAAGCTTTGGGGGACAGAGCTTCCTCTGGTGAAAGCAGCCAGGGGGACCCAGGACGGGAGGGGGGTGTCGGCGCTTCTGCTGGCTGGGGGGCACCAGCCAATGTCTGGGAAGCCCCGCTTGGGAACTCACGCAGCTTTCGGGACAACACTGGAAGAAAAAGGGCGCAGTTAGAGCACTGCAGGGGAGCTGGGTTGCCCCCCTTGGGGTCCCTGGCCCTGGCAACTTCCTCTTCCCCTTCCTCTCCTCTTCCTCTTCTTCCCTCGGAAGGAACGGCCCCCAACAACTTTGTGCTTCTTAGAAGGACGGCATCTCCTGTTTGCCGCTTTCCTCCCTTTGGAAAAAGCTATCAGAAGTGCTCCCAAGCCAGCCCTGTCTCTCTGGGGATGCCACCCCTGGCCACGGAAAGTATCGTTTTGCAAAGGAGTCTCCTTGGGGGCTGCTTGGCTTAAGCCAGGCCCTGCCTCTTTCTTACCAGGGAAGGAAGCCAACAAAGCCTCCCCTTTGCTCTCCGCCCGGAGGCAAAACTGCTCCAACTTGTTCTGCACCCATTGAAGCCAGCTGGGCAGCTGGGAGGGGCAGAAGCCGCGGGGACTGTAGCCCCCAGGAATTTGCTCAGTTTTGGCATGAGCTGCAGCCGAGAGCAGGC
>NW_020716849.1:123532-138691 GCF_900518725.1 Notechis scutatus | reverse complement strand
GGGGGGGGGCTCCACCCTGAGGTTGCAGGGGCCAACCCAGCCCTGGAGACTCACCTCCATGCTGCTGCCCCAGGGGTTGCTTCTGGCCACCCAGAGGACAGAGGCTGGGCAGGAGGACCAGGCAGAAGGAGAGGACCATCACCTGGGCAGAGAGGGGATGCAAGGCCATCAGACCGCAGTTGGCACAGCCAAGACGTGCCCCCTCCTGGCAGCTCCCATTTTTGGCCCACGGGAGGGGCACAAGGGAGGGCCGGCCAGCGGGCTGGAGGCACAGAAACTCACCAGGACGCAGGTACTGGCCGCAGCCGTCTTGGTGGACGAGTGCTGGACAAGCGCTTGCAGCTTCCTCAACTGCTCAAGCAGGGACCTGCAACAGAGCAAGGCTGACTCACCCTCAGCTGCACCCCAGGGTGTGTACGTGTGTGTGGGTGGGTGGGTGGGGGTATGTCGCTGCAGCAGGGAGCCCCCTGCCCTGAACCAGGCTCCTCCAGGCTCAGCCCAGGGCGGCACCCCTATGGAGTGGGGTGGTCTCCACATCGTTCGATCCGCGTGCAGGCAAATAAAGGGCAGGGCTGCTACGGCCACCCCCCAATTAGCCTGCAGAACCCTCAAGAGGAGGGTGCCCCCACCCCCCGCCCCAACTCACGTGTTCTGCTTCTGCAGCAGCTGCACCTTCTTCTGGAGCTCGCTGTTCTGGGCCGTGCAGGCCAGCACCCTGCAGAGAGAGGGGTCAGCGAGGAAGCCTGGACAGGGTGGCAAGAGGGGAGGGGAAGCAAGGAATGCCCTGCCCTGCTGCCTCAGGAGGAGGGGGCGCTCCCCGCCCCTCTGCTGCCCGGGGATCCCCACCTGCTCTCCAGGTTGTCCATGTAGACCTTCTTCCGCCGCCGGCTGTCCTGGGCTGACTGCTTGTTGCGGATCTTCCTCCGGACTCGCTTCAGGACCCGCTCCTCTGCCTGGCAGCCCAGAGGTTGGGGGTGGTCAGCCAAGGGCCCCCCTCCCCTCCCCTGGGCAGCCCCTGCCTTTCAGCCCGCCTGCCTGCCTGCCTGCCAAGGCTTCTTCCAGCCCTGAGCCCAGTGGCCCCTCCTCCGCTGCCCGGGAGGCCCCCCTTCCCCTCCTGGAGCCAAGAGCGGGGGAGCAGGCTTTCTCTCTCCCTGGTGCCTTTGGGTGTCCCTCGGCTAGGTGAGGGGAGCCCACCTTGGTTAGGGGCAAGTGGGAAGGAATCGAGACGCCCTCCTTCTCCAGGAGCTGCTGCTCCTCCTCCGTCAGGACCAGCAGCGGGAAGTCCAGCTGGAAAAGCAGAAGAGGGGTGGGCTTGTCAGGGCCTGGGAAGCCCCAGGGGTGAGGGGCTCCAGAAGGGCGGCCTGGCCAGGCGGCCTACCTGCATGCCTCCTCCTACCGGGGCCTCTGCTGAGAGTGCTGCGGTGGGAAGGCCGAGGCCCTCAGCGGTCTCCACGTCTGCCTGCATTTCTGGAAGAGGAAAGAGAAAACCGTGCAAGTGGCAGCACCGGGAACCACCCCCTCCCTAGGGCAAACCTCACCCCTGTCCTGGGGCTGGGTTCACACCAGACACCAAGCCGGCTAGAGCAGGCCTGGTTAGTGGGAGGCTCCAGAGCATTGGCCTGTTGGCAGAACCAGCCAGCTACTGAGGCGGATGGGTCCCGATGGGCCCAGCCTGGGATGCCAGCGTAGGCAGTTGGTCCAAGGGTTGGGGGAAGCCAGCTGGGGCACAGAGCCATAGGAAGCCCCCGTAAGACTGAGTTCTGAGAATACAATTTCCGACCCGAGTCAAGGTTTTGTAGCATTAGGCCACTAAGAGCGTTTCGTGGGCCAAACCCCCAGATTAGCCTCTCTGGATCTAGGGGGCTTTGCTAAAATTGCACTCCCCACATTTCCTTAAAGGGCCTGGGGTGTGAAAGCCCTTTGTAGGGCTAGGCAGCTTATGCTGAATCAGGGGCCACCTGCAGAAGCCAGGGTGTGGGGTGTGGGGGGCAGGAAATATCAAGGGGAGCAGACTGGAGCTGAAGGCCCAGAATAACAAGCTTGTAAGGGACCTTGGGGAGCTTCCAGTCCAGTGATGGAGAACCTATGGCACATGGCATATGACACAGGTGGCACACGGAGCCTTCTCTGTAGGCACGCGCACCAGCTCAGCTCCAACGCGCACACGTGTGCACCTCCCGCTGGCCAACTGGCCTTCGGGTCTCTGCTGTGCATGCGTGGGGGTGAGCACATGTGGGGGGTGCACCTTGCATTCTGGGTAAGCAGGCACACACCCTTTGGGCACTTGGTAGCCAAAAGGTTCGCCATCACTGTTCTCGTCCAAGCCCCTGCTGAAGTAGGAAACATTATCCCATTCTGGACAAACGGCTGTCTTCTTGAAAACCTCCAGTGTTGGAGCATCCACAACTTCCAGAGACAAACCGTTCTACTGTTTCTTCTGTCAGGAAATTTCTCCTTAGTTCTAGATTGGATCTCTCTTTGATAAGCTTCCCTCCGTTGCTTCTTGTCTTGCCCTCCTCCCTTCTTTGTGGCAGCTCCTCAAATATTGGACCCCCTGCCATCCTGTCACCCCTAGTCCTTCCACAGTCACCTCCCCCCATGGTCCATCTAGTCTCCTTTGTGTTCCTCTTCTCTACACTCTTTCTAGTCTCAACATCTTTTTTGTATTGTGGTGACCAAAACTGGATGCACTATTCCAGGTGTGGCCTTTCCAGAGCAGTACCAACCCTTCACATAGACGCTTCACACCATCTTCACACAACATGCTTTGTTGATGCAGCCTAGGACCGGGTTGGCTCCTTTGGCAGCTGCAGCACACTGCTGGCTCCTACTCAAGCGGTGACCCCCCCAGAGGCCCAGGTCCCCTTCAGTTACTACCACTGTTGAGCCAAGTACCTCCTGTTCCAGGGCTGTCACTTGAGGCCCGGGGCCAGCCTGTGGGGTGATTAGATCTGGCCACTCTGGAAATAGCAAACGACAGGCCCACTGTGCCTCTGGCAGAGAAAGTGTGGCTCACCCAAGCTCCGTTTCCACTGGCAGAGGGTGCAGGAGGCCGTCGCAGCCAAAAACGGAGCTTGGGAGCCCATTTTCAGTGGCAGAGCATGGGGGCCATCAAGTGAGGTCACGCTGGCCACACCCACCCTGGCCACGCCCACCCCACCCTCCCAGAGTTCAAACACAACCCTGATGCGGCCCTCAGTGAAATTGAGTGAGGCACCCCTCTCCTATTCCATCCCCCACCCCCCCATGCACTGGATTACGCTGCCTGCATGTGGGGCCCTACTTTCCGCACCCCTGACTAGTGTGTGTTGCTGGAGAGGGCCCAAGGCTGAAGTCTGCCGAGATCCGTCTATCATCTAAACTTCTAAAGCGCTGGCAATTCCCCCCAGCTTGGTGTCATCCCCAAGTTTGATGAATTTCCCTTCTATCCCCTCTTCTAAATCACTGATGGAAAATACTGAAGATTCCTGGGCCTAAGACAGCCGGCACACTCCCCCCTCCCTGGAGATGCCCTTCCAGGGAGGCACTGCAGTGGAGGGCAGTTGCCTATCCACCTGGGGGTGATGCTGTCTGTCTATCACACCTTGTTCTGTCTTACCAAGAAGGGGGGAGGGGTTCCTTCTATTTTATCAAATGCCTCACTGAAGCCAGGATTTTGCACGTGGGAAAGCGGTTTTCTCTCTCCTCCCTGCCAGAGAAGTAGAGCGGGAGAGGCAGCTGTCCCCGCTTGGATGCTGCCTTGGGCTCAGCTGGCTCTTCCGGGTGCTGCGGCCGTTTCTTCCTGCGGCTTCGGCAGTTTCCTTCCCAGCCATTTCTCCCTCCTCTGCGCCACGCACAAGGAAGCGGCAGGGCAGCCCAGCTCCCCTCTCGGCCCACTGCAGCCCCCGGCCCAGCTCAGCCCGGGCCGCCGGGAAGCCTCCGCCTGCCCCGCTCACCCAGATCGATGGCCACGTCGCCCTCGGCCGCCTCCCAGGAGGGCTCCGTGTGCGGCGCGGGGGCAGTCGGGGGCAGGGAGTAGTTGTGCTCCGACTCCACGCGGCCCCAGCCAGGGAGGCTGCTGGCGGGAGACGGGCTCCGGTCCTCGGCGAGGCTGCTCTGGCCGGAGGGCTCGGCGGAGCTGTCCGACTCCTCCCAGAAGGGGCTCCAGAGGCACCGCAGCAGCTCCTCCAGTTCGTCCTCCTGCCCGCCCGGGACCTGCGGGGCGAGAGGCGGCAGGAGCAACCAGGGGCAGCCGAGGGCACCGCCCGCCCGGCCGGCCCTGCCCGGCCCGCCGCTCACCTGCGACTGCGGGAAGCCCCACGGCTCTGGCTGCGGCCCCGGCTCGTCCCCCAGGAAAAGCTCCTCCCGCAGGAGGAAGTCCAGCAGGTCCTGCTCGGCCATGGCGCCCCCCGCCTCTCCGGCCACGGCGGCCGCTCCAACCACGCGCGGACGGACCCCGGGCGGGATCCGCGGAAGGGAAGCCGGCAACCCAAGCGGCTGCCGCTCGTTGCTGCCCCTCCCTTCCAACACGGCGGAGATGACGTCACGCCCGGGAAGTCTCGCTCTCGGTCCGTCTTTCTCTTGTCCCGCCTCTCTCGCGGCCGCTCACTGGCTGGCGCTGTGATCACTCGAGGCTGGGAAAAGCCCGCGGCTTCTGACGTCATGAAAATCCCGTGGCTTCTGACGTCATGGTCGCTTCCGGTCGCTCAGCGGGTCCTTGGCGGGACCGGCGCTTGGCTGGATGCCTGACGTCATGGGGTCTCGGAGATGCTCTAGTCCAGCCCGCCGCCCCTCGCGTGCATTGCCAAATGACAGCCCGAGCTAGGCTTGCCCCGCCCCCGTTGAACCCCTGCCTGACCTCCAGAGGGAGTACATCGCAGTCCGAAAACCCTCCTTGCTTTTAATAGCTCTGCGTGGTGGTTGTTTTTTGGAATAGAATAGGATTCTTTGGGGGGCAAAGTGTGATTGGGGTTTATCTCCGGTGGGTAAGTTCTCAGTGTACATATACAAGTAACAAGTGATAAATCATGATCATAATTATAAAATACAAACCTCATAAATCATAAGGTTCAATACTCAGTGACAGGATACCAGAAGAAGCAATCAATATAAATCACAGTAGGATACTCAATAAAAACAATGTTTCCATTGCTTGTGAACTGCCCAGGATAGAGATTCTCAGCCGGAATGGCCTTCAGATGCGGAGGCTTCCAGAAGTCCCCAGCAGACCTGAGGTTATGCTTTCCAAGGACCTGGGATAGGCAGATGTTGCTTGGTGGTGGTAAGGACATTATGATGATAAATGAGATGTAATGTGGCCCATGGATTGAATAAATAACTACCCTTTGGATGGCCCTGTGTCAGGGGCCTCTGCCTGTCACTGCTTGTCCTGCCTTCGGGCACTTTGGAGAATACAGCCACCCACACATACACACACACACCCTCCCCCTCCCAGCTGGTTGGAGGGTTTAACCTTCAGCAAAGCACTTTCTCATTCTGATAGCAAGGGAAAGGGAGAGTTGGGCAGCTGGGGGACAAGTGGAGAGAGAGTGGCTCAAAAGCTTTGCTCGTCCACAGAACTTGGTGAGGGAGGTCCAAAGCGAATGGCCGCAAGGATCAGCCCAGGCCCATCCCCTGGACTTACAGGATCTTCTTCTCAGGAATGGCTTGTGGGGAGAGGGGAGTGAGGGTGCTTATTGCATTGGGGATAGTTACCATCCTAGAAGACAGAAATAGAATTCCATCAATCATGCTAGATCAGGGGTGTCAAACTCGCGTTGCCTCCCGTACCAGGACTTTTCCCTCCTTCGCTAAACCGGGTGTGGGCATGGCCAACATGGGCCGCGAGTCTGAGAGCCCTGTGCTGGAGTGTCAGGATGAGGCCAAAGTAATAACATTAAAAAATTTTTTTATAAAGTTTTCTTGTTTTTTAAGACAAACATAGACAAACAAAACATAAAAACATCAAGCCATCTTCCATATATATACATGCAGTGTGTCGATTGGTTTACAAATTGTTTTGTGCTTCCACTTCATAGTCTTCAATTACAATTACGTTGTATATATTCTCATATTGTCAATCAAATATTCCTAAATACATTAATATTATTAATCAATCATTTGACTATACTATTATTCATTCATATTAAACAAGATAATCCATATTTTATTTTATTTCTTTTGTGACAGTTCATATTATCATCTCAGATCTATCCTACAATCATTTTGTAGATATAATAAAAAAATACATTTTTATATATTCATTATGTTCTAAAAATCTACATATTTCATTACCATGTTTTATTGTCTAACCATTGATAGAATAGATCCCAAATTTTATATAATTGTTTATCATCTTGTTCTCTGATTTCAAATGTCAGTCTACTCATTTCAGCACATTCCAATATTTTCTTAATAATTTCCTCCTGTGATGGTACTTTCTCATTTTTCCCGTTTTTGGCAAATACTAGCCGCTGTTAATACATTTACAATCAGGTATTTCAAGTCTTTACTATATATTTCAGGTAAAATTCCCAGTAAAAATATCTCAAGTCTATATCCTTTTTGTCATTTTTTCCAACCATGTGTGGATTTTAGTCCATTATTTTTTGGCATCTACACAAGTCTCCCACATATGGTAATATGAGCCAGGTACTTGATGACATTTCCAACATTTTTCAGATTTATTCTTGAACATTCTTGCTATTCTTTTTGGGGGGAAATGCCACCTGTAAAACATCTTATACAAATTTTCTTTATATGCTGTTGACAATGTCATTTTATAATTTTGAGACCACAATTTTTGCCATTTCTCTAGATCAATCCCATATCCAAAATTTCCCCCCCCAAGCAGTTTCTTTAAATTGTTCTTCTTCTAGTTTAATTTCTAATAGATACCCATACAATTTTTTAATCACCTTTTCATCAGTACCTGTCAAAATCTTATCTAAATCAGCCAATTTATCATAGAAACTTTCTGTTTTAGCATCTTTATCATACCTTGAATGTATTTGCGCATATGAAAACCAATTCATCTTTATACCTTGTTCTTCTAATTTTTGCATAGATTTAAGTTCACCCTTTTCATTCAATATTTCACCATATCTAACTGTTTGTTCCTTTTTGTATATTATAGGATAAGAAAAAGCTTCAATAGCCGATACCCAGACTGGAATTTTCAAATAACATTGCCTTTTAGTCTTCTCCCAGTTTAACCGCAGTAATAACATTAAATTTTAACAGAAAGACGTGCGAAGGTGTTCCCTTTGGGGAAATGAATGCTTAATGTGGGATGGGGACCCCTGGCCTGGGCATGGTGCTTGTGAAAAAGGCCTAGGAAGCCCTTGGATTAGGAGGACAGCTGGGCCCGGAATTTCCATCACTAGGCAATGCAGCCCTAACCCGTGATGGTGTCCATGTCCCCATCCTAACTCAGAGGCCTTGTGAGTCACTCAGAGGACCTCATGTGACAGGAGACCTGGGCAAGCAGACTGACTGGCAGCTGGGGGAATGCCGCAGGCAGGCGCTATAGAGCATGTGTGGGTGAGTGCGTGGCTGGCTGGCTGTATTCTGTAGCAGGGCTGCTTTGGGAGATAAAGGGAGGAGTGCAACTTATGGGAGGACTATTTACAAAGTCTGCAATACTATCACTACTAATCTTCTCATCCCTCCTTATCACCCATCCCCTCCCACTTGTGACTGTAGGACTGTAACTTTGTCGCTTGTATCCTTACGATTTATATGGACTGTTTCCTAGTATGATTTGATTGCTTATTGTACCCTATGACTATCATTAAGGGTGGTACCTGATGATTCTTGACTCTTGACGGATGTCTCTTTTCCTTTATGTACACCGAGAGCATTTGCACCAAGACAAATTCCTTGTGCGTCCAATCACACTTGGGCAATAAAGAATTCTATTCTATTCTATTGGCGTCCCTTTGCTGGCTTCCTCAGCAGGGAAGGTTGCAAATCACACGATCGATTGTGATCATGATCGACTGTGGCCGGCTGGAGTGCCTGGATCGCAATTGTGTGACAATGGGGATATTGAAACAGCTATCCTTCCGAGGACCAATCACAAGCGCCCCTCCTTCAGCTCCATTGTAATTTCACATATCAATCAGTTATTTTAGGCTGTATCCACGGAAATGCTTCATTAATTGCAGCAAGCAATGCATCGTCTTCCATTTTTTGGTCAGAGCCCACCCCCAGGACCGGGTCCAGTTGTGGCCATAGCATTTAAGAGAACTGGGAATCAGTTCAAAGAAGGGTAACGAGGTTGAAACAAGGAATAGAAACTAGGGACTGAGCAGAAAAAGGGAAGGGAGGGCAGGATCCGAACAGAAGGACGGCCAAAGGGCCTCCTCCTCCTCCTCTCTTTTGTCATTCTGCTTCTGCTCGGTGGATGTAAAGGCAGGCCCCCCACTGACCCACTGCTGGGGAGTCAGGACAAAAGAGGATGGGAGAGCTCCCATCCTCTGTTTGGAGCATCAAGGGAAAAAAAATCCTTTTTCCTGTGGTAAAACATGAAATTGGATGGAATAGGTACACACGAGCGGCCCAGTTACAGATTGCATGGGGATGGGGCCTTAGTCACAGCCTCTGTTCACCTTCATCGCTTCAGATCAGTTTGTTTAGTTTGCAATGTACTATAAGATACAGTGTTAGAATATGGTAGCTTTAAAGTAGAATATGGAGCAGATAAGCAGTGTACCAAGGTACTGCCCTTTTTATTGATAAATAGAATATGTATGAGGAACATTGGACTAAAAATAAAAAGAGTTAAAACTGAATCAAATACCTTAGATGTTCTAACCGCTGGAAGCAAGGAAAACAAGTGAAATTTCTGATGAAAAGGGCAGAGTGCAAATCCAGTCCACTGGTGGATTTCCAAAGCCAACTCCATGTGAGTTGACAATGGCAATCCAATGGGAACAATGAAGAAGAGGAAGGAGCAACAAGGGAGCAAACCCCACCCTCATCCTGAAGGCATTACCTGACAGGCTAATGAAAGTTCTGCAAGCAAACCCAGCTCCGAGAGCACCAAGGACCCCACGTTTGAAAGGCGCATGTGCCACTGGAACATCAGATTAACCAGATACAAATAGTCCTCAACTTAAGACCATAATTGCGACTGGAATCTCAGTCACTGAATGAAGCCCTTGTTCAGCAAAATATCTCATGACTGTCTAGTTCAACAACTGCCATCCTAGCATTCCAGTCATTACCATATGAGTCGTTAAGCAAGTAAAGGAAGAACTCGGAGCTGAAAATCCTGCTTGGGTTTTCGGCAGGAAGGATTTTCAGCCGCCAGCCTCCACCTCCTAGAGAGACACCTAGAGAGCAGCTTGTGCCAGGTCTCTCGAGTCCTCCTCCAAGGCATCATCCAAGGCAGAAAATCTTCCCTTAGAGACACACATGCGGCCTACGCTGGACCTCTCCTACCTGCCTGTGGCACTCCATGCTCCAACTGCACTGCCTGTGTCAGTTCTGGGGCTGAAAATGCTGCTTGGGTTTTGGCTCCATCTCCGGCCGAAGAACTGCCTGCCTTTGGCTTTCTGCCATACACAGAGCTGAAATCTTTGGCAGGCAGCAGGAATGGTGCTGAAATCCTTCAACAGACAGCTCTTTCAGCTGATTCCCAGAGAAGGGACAGTAGCAGCTTGCAAACTTCCCTGCTGGCTTCCTCCTCGCATAATCGTGGGGTGCTTAGTAACTGCTCCTAAGAGTAAATAGGTGACCAACCATCCAGTCTACCAATCAAGGGATTGTGTGTGTGTACACACCATTTTGCGACAGTCCAAAGTGTTTACTGGTAATAAAGCATCCTTTCTGAGGCTGTCATTATTTTGAACTATCATTAAGCAAATGATCATGTCAATGACCATCTGTATCTCTTTCTGTGCTTTTGGAAATATCTAAATGAATATGAATTGAGACTTCTGAAAATTCACTAATAAAACCTGATACTTTTGCAAATTCCTCCAACTCTACCCTAACATTAAATCCACATTTAAATAGCATACCTTTAAAATTCAGTTAAAATTCAATTAACCAAGATGAAGGGAGCAAAATGCAGATGGGGAGGATCTGGTGGGATTAACTAAGATTCCATTCTCCCATTGGGACATGTGTCAGCCCAACCTCATCCATGGGCTGCAATTCAGGGGTTGAGCTGGCTGTGGACGTTGCTACGAAACCCTATGACTCCCGATCATGCAAGCTGCTGGCCTGGACATCGCTATGAAGCCCTGTGACTCAAGATCATTTAGCTGCCGTGAGCCTGCAGGAGTAACTCGAGCGATGGCAGAAGAGCTGAGAGGGAAATCGCATAGGATCCACAGCCGGCACACTCCGGAGGAAGATAAACTGCTTACATCAAATCCTGTTGTGGCTGTTGTGCTTTCTTTCGGTCGTGTGACTGAACCTGACAACAGGTTCCTTGTATTATATTTCTTTATTCAATATCTATAGCTACCCAACTCAATCAGGTGATCTGGAACCTACACCATGAAGGTTTGCAACACCTTGAATTGGACCAGGAAACAAAGCGGCAACCAGTGCAGCTCGTAGGTGGTGCCACATGGGACACCCCAGAATTCCTTTCTGTTCCAGGTTCTTAGTGTTGGTTCTTGTCTTTGCAGCTTCGGATTTTCTTTCCCTGCAGGGCAGCACCAGCCACTTGACTAGAGCTTCTGGAGGTCTTAAAGGCGGCCCATGACAAACACCATTAGAGCCCCCAAAGACCCTCAGCTCTTCCCTGGTAGCATGTCGAGTCAGCCGACCGGCAACATCATCGACGTCTTGCCTACCGGTGTGTTTTTCCAGGCTGCTTCCTCCGATGCGGCACGGGTCGCCGTCTGTGCCAGGGCCGCCAAAGCAGCCTCGTTCTGTTGCTGCCACCGGCTGCTTTGGCGGGGCGGCCCCGGGAGACCCTGCCCTGGGCATCCTGCCAAGGGCCTTCGCCTGTTCCCCCAAGGACAGACGCCGGCGCGGACTCCAGCAGCACAGAAGCGGGGGAGGAGAGAATGAGGCGCATTCCGACATTCTCCACTCGGGTAAAAGCAACAAAAGGGCAAAACTCCCGAACTTCCGGAGCGCCGCTTTCCAACCTTGGCCAGTTTTAACACGGGTGGACTTCAACTCCCAGAATTCCCTGGCTCGAAAGTGAACCTCCAGTTCGGCCAAGTAATTCTGGGAGTTGAAGTACCGGGACCCTTTGGAGACCTGGTCCGAAAGGCCACCGCGCGGAGGAGGGTCCGGCCCACCACGGAGAAAACGGACGAGGCCCGTGGGGGCTCCGCTCTCCCAGGCCGCCCTCAACGGAAGAGGGCTCCGCCGCTTCGCTTCTCGCCTCGGCCCGACGGCGCACCCACGACGGCAAAGAGACGTTTCGGGGGTCTCTCCAAAGCGGCGGCTGCGAGGGAGGAGTTCCCACCCCCCGAGGGCCCCGGGCATGCGCGCTGGCGGGGAGGCGCCTCGCGGGCGGGGCGGGACCAGGCGGGAGTTGGGGCGGCCCTCCCCGCCCTCGCTCACAGCCCAGCGCTCGCCGCCGCCGCCGCCGCCTCGCCCCGCAGGTAGGAAAACGCCGCCGCCGCCGCTCCCCCCTCCCGGGAGGCCCAGCCAGCCACGCGCCCGGCAGGCGAGGTTGGGCGCCGCTCCGGCCCTCCCACCCGCCGGCCGGGAAGGGCCCGGAGCCCCAACGCGACGGCCGAGGAGGGCCCGGGAGCCGCCGCTCCTCCGCGGGAAACCCGGCCCTTCCCGTCCGGCCCTGCGCGGGTTTACAGGACGGCCGCGGGGAGTCTCGCCCTGGAGGGGGGGGGCGGTCGTCTGGCGGCGGAGAAAGGCCCGGTGTGGACCCTGCGGGCTTCGCGCTCCGACTCTGCCTTCGCGCCCTTCCCTCGGCCGAGAGGGGAGGGTCCCGGGCGGGCCGCGGAGCCTTCGCTGCCCTCGGCCTTGGGGTGCCGTGCAGAGGAAGGCGCCCTCGCCCTCCGTCTCCCGGCCTTGGGCTCCCCGCCTGCCCCGTGCAGCCTCCGAGAGTTTCGCGGCTGCCCCGTCTGAGCCGGCAGCGCTTTGACCCGGGCCAGCCCCCCCTCCCCGCCGGGCCCCCCTCTCCCCTCTTGGCTGGACACGGGCGCGGTGGGGGGAGGTCCTGCCGCTCCGAGCGGGGCCTCCGGGGAAGTCGGGCGTAGGGAAAGCGGAAAGGAGGAACTGCTGGCTGCCCTCCCACTCTGCCGCAGCCCTCGGAGCCCCCTCCGCGGCGGCAGCCCCACCCCCGGTCAGCCAGTCTACTTGGCGGGGGGAGGGCGAACCTCGCCCGCTCCTTAAATTCCAGGCGGGTAAAAGGCGGAGTTTCAATATTGAACCGAATGTGGACAAAATAGTCCCTTTTATGGCGCTGTGCTGGGGGGGGGGGGCTGAGGGAGGGGCATTTCTCACTGGTGACGGGTTTTTGCATGAAGAGGTCTCGGTTCGGTTTCTGAAATGTTTTTTCCAATGGAAGGGAATCCGTAGCTGCCGGGGCTGAACGGCGGAGGCCCCCGTGTTCTCTGGAGTTTGGTTTGCTTGCCAGCAGACATTTCACGAATGCCTGCTAGCAACAAGGGAGTATCAAAGATGCACCTAAAAAAAGGTGCTGTAATAGGTTTCTAGCACCAATTGTGTCTTGTGCAATGCATACTCCAGAATTAGCAGGCGAGTGTTTACAGGAAAAAATAAAACCACAAACGGCAGCCAAGGCTGCAGGCTTTGTCAAATGTTTTGGGC
This sequence comes from Notechis scutatus, assembly GCF_900518725.1. The sequence goes on along the minus strand of NW_020716849.1, from coordinate 125,944 downwards.
CGTTTTGATCAAGATGACTGGGATTATTTTTAACCTACTGAAAATGGAGCTGTGAAATTTGGAGTTTCTCTGCAGTAATCTACTTTGGTTTACTGCTTTGCTCTTTGGCGGCTGCCAAGTTGATTTCCACTTTCTATTTTTTTCTAAAGCCGCACTTCCTTAGCGGGGGCTCCTGGCTTGCTTTGTGAGAGATTGTGGGAAGCCCCCCACCCCAAAGTTCTATGGCCTTGGGCTTCTGGGTTTTGCTGGAGCGGAGCGCAGAGGCAGCAGGCGTGCCCAAGGGGATGCTTTTGGAGGTAGACCCTTCAAGCAGCTTTTCTCCCACCTGGAGGGCATTTTGCAGTGCTCTGCTTGAAAGGGCACTGCCAAGTGTCGCTGGGCAGAGCTGGGCATCCCACTTGTTTCTTGTAGTTGTAGAAGTGGGGCCTCCCCCCTCCCCCACAGAATGCGGAGCCTTTGATTGCCACTGTAACATCTGCCTCGCTCAGGGATGCCTTGTGTGAGGCACGTGCTCCTCCACCTTACCCCAGGAGACACCCAGGGCTGCTCCTACAACTTGGGTTAGAGCTCTTAAAAGCTGCAGAGGGGCAGGAAGTCCCTCAAGCGTGCCACAAATCATGCCTGGGGCTCCAGAGGGACAGTGGTATGCTTGCCCAGAGTGGGGGGGGGGTGCCCTTCGCATTCCTCATCTGACACAAGAGTATCCTAGGCCCCCTCTAGGTGGGGAGGGGATTGTGTGCCTTCCGCCAGTTCTTGGTGCTGTGGTCCACTCTGCCTCTGAATAGAGGCCCTGCGGCCTCCCCCCTCCCCCCACTGCTGCTGCTGCTGAGGGGGGGAGGGGAGGGGGAGAAGTGGCCAGGCATTCCATATTTGGTAGCAATCATTGTGGACCCTTTTGCCATGGGAGGAGGACACTTCCCACTCAGTTCCTCCTCCTCCTGGCTGTCTCCACATCTGGGAGGGATGAGGCACAGCCAAGAGGGCCCTGTAGGGTTCAGGCTGGCTTGTCAGGCCTTCTGCAGCTGCCCTTGGCCATCCGACCTGAGGCTGGCCCAGGAGAGCAGCAGCAGGCCCTTGGACAGCCTCTGTGGAGAAGGGGGAGCAGGCCTTCCAAACCGGGTGGGCATGTGGGCCACCTCCCTCCACTCCCTCTCCTGGTTTCTGGTTCAGGGAGTGCAAGGCAAGGGGACGAGCCTCCCCGGTGGTGTTTGAAGGGGGGGCTTCCTCTCCCCCCTCTCTTTGGGGCACCTTGGAATGCCGGGAGGGGCGTCACCGGAGACCTCTGGGGCTGCACAGCTGGTGCCCCCTGTGCGTCTGGCCCCTTTGCCCTTCCCTTGTGCCCAGAGTGGGAGGGAGGAAGCTCTGGCATCAGTGGGCCTGTTGAGGCCGCCATGAGCTGGACGGGCAGGAAGTGGACCTGCGGGCAGCTGACCTGGAGGGGAGAGCCGGCCCTTCTGTCCTGTAGCGTCAGGGAGGCCGCCTAGCATTTCCAGAGGTTTGGGTCGGGGGCTCCCCTCCGTATCTGCCGGGGTGTCAAAGGTTGCAGATGGGAAGCCGGGGCTGCCTGAGGGGGATGACAGGGGAAGTAGGCCCAGCTCAGAAAGGGTGGGGCTGGGATGGACCCCCACGCCCAGGGATGGGGAGGGGGGGAGCGGCGACTGACTTGGAATGGTGTAGCCCAGAGCAGGCTCTCCTCTTCCCCACTTAGCAAGGAGGAGGGCAGGTGCTGTGTGGGGAAGGGAAGGAGGAGAGCCTTGCCTGGGTGTTTGGAGGCCTGTCAACTCTAGCCCAGGCCGCAGAAGAGCAGTGGAGGCTGGGTGGGGGAGCCGTTTCCTGTTGCATTTCTCATTTGCGGAGGGATGGGCCTGGCCCAGCGGGTGCTGTGGGTGGGTGGCTGCTCCCTCCCTCCCTCCCTCCCTCCCAGCGTGGTGCTGATCCTTGAGACTTTGGGAAACTCTTAAAGAGCCTCCACCCTTTGGGGTGGAGTGACTCGGGTGGCTCTGCTGGCCTTGGGGTGCTCCCGGCACACCGGGGGGGGGGGGGGGCCGCTCGGAAGCCTTTGGCCGTAGCACAGCCGCCTTCAGGCTTGCTTTGGTTTTCCCCTTGCCTGCTGCATAGCCCTTTCAGCTGGGAGGGGCTTTAGCTTTGGAAGCTTTACAAAGGCTCTGCCTTTCCAGGGTGGGGAAGCGTGAGGTTAAAGGTGTCTGGCGGTCTTTGTGCAGGTGGGGAGGGGCGTTCAGTTCCCACAGTTCCCGTCAGAAGTGGGTGCCCTTCCTGCCTCCAGGAGCCGAGTCTGGCAGATTCCTTGTTGGGTGCCACAAACTGAAATGCAGAGAAGGAAGGCAACCGGGCCAGGCTCCTCTCTTCCTCCTCCTCCTCCTCCTCCTCCTCCTCCTCCTCCTCCTCCTCCTC